>APFE030970269.1:197057-216534 GCA_000404065.3 Pinus taeda
ATATCCCCATTGAGGTAAAACCGCTCTGGCTAGACAGAGTGGGGTTTGAAACAATGGCGGAAAATTCAAAGAAGAATATTGAATTAATTATGTAAATGATTATTTATTAATAAATAAATAGGTGAGATGTATGCACTTTGCAGTGACACGCCTATAGATGAGATTCTTGCCAAATAAAATCCCATTGGTGAATGAGAATAGACAATTCTTTCATAATAAAAATTCTAGATCAAATTCATCACTTATTACGCTATCTACTGCTACTTCTTCCTGTTTCTGCTCCTACTCCTGCTCCTGCTCTTCTTCTTCTTCACTGTTTAGTTCTATCAAAAATGGAATGTGGTTGTCATTGTTAGAGTCTTCCTTTCCATCTTCTGTCTATTCATGAAAGATGACATCTCTGCTTGCAAACACTTTATGAGTCACAGGATTATATAACTTGTATGCCTTATACTCTGTGCTATATCCTACAAATATACATTTTAAGGCTTTGGGGTCTAGGATTTTCCTATCTGCTTTTGGTATATGAGCAAAAGCTTCAGATCTGAATATTCTTAAATGACTGACTGTTGGTTTGAGTCCAAAGAATGCTTCAAAGGGGGTTTTGAAGCCTAGACATTTGGTGGGACTCCTATTCTTCAAATAAATAGCAGTATTAATGACTTCTGCCCAAAGACCATTAGAAATACCCTTACCTTGAAGCATACTTCTCGTACACTCCACAAGGGTCCTATTCTTGCATTCTGCTACTCCATTCTGCTGTGGAGTCTGTGGCACTGTGAATTGTTGTATAATTCCATGCTGCTTGTAGAAGTTCATGAACTCAACTAACCTGTATTCTCCCCCTTGATCCGAGCGGAGAATCTTTATCTTCTTTCGTGTTTGGTTCTCTATCATAGATTTGAATTCTTTAAAGTATCGGAAATCTTGACTGTTTTTGCTTAAAAAATATACCCAAGAGAACCTAGTGCAGTCATCTATAAACAGTAGAAAGTAGTATGCACCTCCTAAAGACCTAGTCTGCATAGGTCCATAAATATCTGTATGCACTAGTTCTAGGATGTCTCTTTCTTTTCTGTTAACATGCAAAGGGAATTCATCTCTATGCATCTTCCCTAATGCACATCCATCACATTCAAGTTTGATATTATGTAAAGCGGGAAGATTATCGACCATACCTTTCTTTTTTAGTAAGATGAGATCTTGTAAATTGAGATGTCCAAATCTCTGATGCCAAAGATTTTCAGCTGTTGATGTTGCTGCAACCATCGCTTGTCGTGGCATGCTCCTTGCATCAAGTCTGTACAAATTCCCCACACGTACTCCTGTTGCAACTATCTCCAATTAGCTATCCTGAATGACACATCCATTCTTGAAGAATTTCACCTGCATGTCCTGGTCTGTTATCATAGAGACAAAGATCAAATTCTTTTTAATTCCTGGAACATATAAAACATTTTTGAGATGTTTGAGGTCGCCACTAGGTAGCTTCACATGAATATCCCCACAACCATTGATCTCATACCCACTGTCATCTCCTAACTAAATTTTTGATCCACATGCAGACTCTTCAAGAAACTCAAAACAATCTTTCTTACCAATCATATCCGGGGATGCGCCAGAATCAACATACCATATATTATCCTCATCTCGTTTTGATGCTAAAAGTGCACAATCGACTGTGAATAATCAAAGATCATGGTTGTGGTCATCCTCTTCTCCAGCAAAACACCCCTGATGTTTCCTCTGTTTTCCTTTTCTTTCATACGCCTATCTCTTATAGCATTCTTTAATCTGGTGACCAGGCTTCCCACAGTAAAAACATCTCTTAACATAATTATCAGTCATACCTCTGAATGATTTCTTTTGAAAAGAGTTGGCCCCTTTCTGCTGCTGCTGCTGCGGTTGCTGATGCTGATGTTGGTGTTGGTGCTACTTTCCTCTGTACTGTCGTCTCTTCGCCGTCAGAGCTAAGTCATTGCTATGAGTTTTCAGATTCTTTCTTCGTTCCTCCTCCTGGAGTAGAATCGCTGTCAGGTCATCAAATGAAGGGGCTTTCTCTCTCGCTGACAACCCTGAGATGAATGTCTGATATTCATTGGTCATTCTGTTTAGTGTAAGTGTAACCATATCTGAATCTGATACCTTCTCTCCAATGGCTCCCAATTTGTCTCTCAGATCCTTGACTTTGGCCATGAATCCACCAACGGATTCATTCTCATCCATCTTTAATGCAAACAATTTTCCCTTGAGTGCCAGAACACGATTTGTGTTTTGTTTCTCGTACAGACTCTTGATTATGGTCCATATATCCGCGGCCAACTTGCAATCTCTAATATGGGGGATAATGTTGTCTTTGACAGACATCTTCAGTATGACTTTCGCCTTTGTTTCTGTCTTATCCCAATCTTGTTCTTGGGCCGGTGTTCCAATTCTCTGCTCATTGCCCAAGACAATCAACGATGCATTCGTACTCTCCAGCAAAGTTTTCATTTTGAACTTCCAGTTAGACAAGTTCGTTCCATCGAGCTTGCCTGACTCGTGGATGTATGATTCCAAACTGTTGTTCATTTTCATCCAACTGAACACTCAAATCGGCCACCATCGGGCAAGTCCGATCTGCTACCAATGAAGAGATTAGGAACTTCACTGTGCCACCACTGGGCAAGTCCGATCTGCTGCCACCGAGCAGATCACAGACTTCACTGTGCCACCACTGGGTAAAACCAATCTGCAAACACCGAACAGATCAACAAACAAGCTCCAACACGCCAACACTCGGCAAAGGCAATCTACTTCCACCAAACAGATCGAGGAGCTGCACTACGCCACCACCAGGCAAAAAAAAAAAATTGATCTGCTTCCACCAAACAGATCACAGAGCTCTGATTCGCCACCACCGGGCAGGTCCGATCTACTACCACCGAGCGGATCATGGAACCTCAATTTGCCACCACCGAGCAGATCCAATCTGTTACCTCCGAGCTGATCAAGGATCCTCAATTCGCCACCACCGGGCAAATCAAATCTGCTGCCATCGAGCAAAATCTCCACATGCCACCACTGGGCAACTCCTGATCTGCAACAAAAAATTGCAGATTTACAGAGAGAAAGAGGTTGGCTCTATGGTGCTCTGAACAGCTACAAATCTGCGCCAATTGCGGAAAAGACAAATTCACGATGTGAAGGAAAATTAGCGTGCTTAATAGGCACAGTTCGGCGCTAATTCAGTTGTTTCTTTTCTGGCTCGCTTTTCATGCTCAAACTAGCGCCAATTGGTGCATCTTTCTACTAAAAACTAGTGTCAATGGCCAATTGTCGCGTCTGTCTGCTAAAAAATAGCGTCAATCCACTCCTTACCTCTACAGATGTGCAACTAATGATACATCCTCAAAAAAAAAAAATTAAGGCTACCTCTACCCTAAGCTCTGATACCAAGATAAAAATCAAACTTTGAATTAAAAGGAGTTGCAGCTCACAGGTGTGTACATCACCTGGAGACTGCACTCAAACAAGGAGGAGACTCTCCCTCTCGTTCACTCACCCTCATACACGAATAAATATTATATATTAAATACATGACTGAAAAATAGGTAGTTGTAAACAACCTCCTAAATTCTAGGAACTACTCCTAAACTAAGAAGATGTGTTACAACCACATAACCATTTCTCCATTATTTCTAACTGTAATTTAGTGTGGATAAATAGCGCCACTTCTATGGCTTAACTATATATATATAATACTATCCCCCAATAGTAAAGACACGTTGGGTTAGACAATAAAGGCTACGAGGTTGGTAACATACCTGGATTGTGGATTAATAAATGCACTTCTTGGGAAATTTTACCTATGATGAAAATGAGGATAGGTTGTAGGATGAAATATGACTTTGGTCTTAAATACATTCATAACTTATTTAAAAAGGAATGTATTTATGTCGGTAACTCTAAATAAATAATGGTGATATTGTAGTATATATGTGATATTGTTGTATAACATATATATGTTTGGTGAAGTTCTTGTTGTTGAGCCACCCAGAAGGATTTTCAAAGTGGAGCTTATATGACCAGAAGGATTTTCAAAGTGGAGTTTATATGACCACGTGGAATAACCAAGAAATTGTAGAACTACATCCCAGTCATTTAAATAAATTTTTGCAACCTTGGCTACCTGTCACTATTAAAATTTAATGAAAAGTTGAGGTTTGGAATCAAAGATGTTGGAGAAAACTAGTGGAAAAATAAGTCAGGGTGTCTAAGAAATAAACATATGGATGCTTTATTAATGGTCATTAGTGATAAAGAGCCATTGGTAAATATTGAATTTAGTAAACACGGAATATGATTATTTAGAGCAGTGTATTATAAAGGAATTAACTCTATCTTTGATGATATTGTTGAGGCTACAAAATTATTTGTTCTACTCAAAACCAAAAAATTATAATCGAAACCCCAAAAGCTAGAGTAACTGGAAAAGAATAGGCAGCGGAAGATGAGGTAATTATACTCGATCTACTAGTTTCACAGTAAACTTCAGAAGAAATTCACTCCCGAGACTTATAGTTATTTAGACACGCGATGGAGAAAGGGCCAAGAGTATATGCAAATGTTAAATTCTTGAGGAAATCTTAACAGCAGTATGGGTTAGCGTTAATGATATGCATTGTTATCTCGATCCATTAAGGATGAGTAGGAAGTCTGTAGTTATTTTAAACTGTTAACTTTTACTCTTTGTTATAATTTACTAAGCTCAGAAGACTGATACTAGGTGGACAAACTAGAAATAGTAAGAAAGATTTACATGAGATTGGTTGGAAAACTGATGTCGAGGAATTGAAAACAAGTATTGACTCTTATTTCCAATACTCAGCAACAAAAGGCTACCATATTATTAGATAACTCGTTTTTCCGGAAGGGGACTATGTCAAATCAGTTATTGGAGAATATATGGTGGATAGAATATAAGGTGCATACCAACATGAACATCTACACGTACTATGACTATGAAAATGCATTCAATTACGTTATTAGAACACCCAATATTGTTTGAGGTATATAAAATATGTGATAAACATGGCTTTATTTAAAATTTATATCGAAAATCATTCAAATTAGTGTATAGATGGGACGAGATTACATTCATGAAAATGAATGGAATTCTGGCCACTTTGACTATGCAATTCGGTAACATCAACGAAATCCCAACTTGGAAATAAATACTAACTTGTAGCCGTAAGGAGTTAAAGGCTCAATGCACAATAAAAAACCTGAAGCATTCTAGATTACATCGATAATAATAAGTACACATCTAGATATATTGACAAGTCTCCATAGAAGGGAGAAATCTACAATCCTGTCATATGGTCATTAGACCAAAATTAAAGTTTGTTGGACTAATCCAACGTAAAAAGTCGTTCCAATAAACACTCAAAGGGAAGGAAACATATAACTTCATGGTTAAATTATGTAGCTGCTCTGTTCAAAGCTCTCAATTATATGGTACCATGAATTACAGAGAGAAAGTGCCATAACAAGGGAGGAAGCTCCATGAGCCAAGCCTAGAAAACCACCGTAAAAGTAGTGTGTAATTAATAGAAGACAAGCCACTCTGGAAATGATAGTAGTGAGAGGGTATCTCTAACAATACAAGAGCATTCTGCTTAGAAGTTTCAAGAATTGTTGATCTCCAGTAAGAAGATCGACTAACTTGTGAATTATGCCACGACACAAGAAGGTTGACTAGAAGGCGTTACTTTATCTGCAATGATATTGTAGCGAAGGGATGCATATTACACCCGTTAAAAATAAAGATAAATTAGTAAACCTTTAGCTCCATAATCACCACAGAGTGTTATTAGGAATCACTATGGAAATTAGGAGAATAAACGAAGTAGAGACAATACCTATGCATAACGAGTCATTTCATGTAAATGGTGTTAAGTGTGAAGCCAAATTCATGGAGGATTCTAGATCAGATCTTTCTAGATCTCCAGGATTCTAGATCTTTCTACACTGCCAGTAGTTTCTAGAATCACATGCAGGATTTTAGATCCTCCTACACTGCCAGTATTTTCTAGATCATTCCACATCTCCATCACATACAGGATTCTAGATCCTTCTTCTGCCTCTATAAATTTGTAATTTCTCTAGCCAAGGAAAGCAAGCCAAGGCCCAAGTCTGTTATGTAATGCAAAGTGATTTCTATTCTCCAGTAATTGTTTTATCTATTTCACTGTTTCTGATTAAGTAATCTTGTTGTTTATCCATTTGTCTATCTCTATGAATTATTTGTTGGAGCAAACAGTGCGCAGTGGAAAATAAAAGACAAACACAACATATAAAATCATACACAAATGACAATGATTTAACGTGGTTCACCCAACCAATCTAGGCTACGTCCACCAGACAGAGGCATCGGAAATCTTATTATTAAACAGGATATTATAATAATTTATTTCCTCACACACTCTCTCTACCATACACAATATCATGTACGGGCATATATTTTTATAGCTAAGAGAATAAAACTGACTCATAAATTCTCTCACAACAAATATAAGATGCATTAACTCCTCCCCAACAAAAATAGAGCTAATATAGCAACTAATCCTATTGTTGTCACCTACATGAGATTTTTGCCCAATTTATTAAAACCGAAAATCTCAACAATCTCCACCTTGACAACAAGTAGCCTGATACCCTGTTTCTTTATTATTTCTATCTTTTTTGCAAGCCAAAAGAAGCCAAACACCAACGTAGCTTCTCTAACAAAACTGGTTTCATGAACATGTCTGCACAATTCTCCTTTGTATGCACCTTTTCAAGAGAGACTCCCCTTTCAGTGATAACATTCTTACAAAATGGTACTTGATTGGTATATGCTTTGATTTACTATGATAGGCTGGATTCTTAGCCAAATGTGTTGCACTTTGACTATCACAAAATAACTTGATGTTGTCCTATAACCTACCAAACTCACCAAACAAACCTTTCAACCAAATCACTTATTTGCAAGCATGAGAAGCAGCTATGTATTCTGCTTCAGTAGTGGATAAAGCAACAATGTTCTGTAACTTTGACATCCGGCTAATAGCTCCACTTGCAAGAGTAAGGACATACCCTGACGTTGACCTTTTCTTATCCAAATCACCTGCAAATTTGGAATCAACATATCGCAAACAAATTCACTACTTCTGTTATAAGTGATACAATAATCACTTGTGCCTCTCAAATACCGAAGCACCCATTTCACTGCTAACCAGTGTTATTTACCTGGATTTGCCATATACCTGCTGACAACTCCAATTGCATGTGAAATATATGGTTGAGTACAAACCATCACATACATCAAACAACCTACTACATTGGCATACGGAATTTGAGACATATATTCCTTTTCTTCATCTGTATTAGGACATAAAGTAGAAGAAAGCTTAAAATGGGAAGCTAAAGGGTCTGACACAAGCTTCGCATTGTTCATACCAAACCTCAAGAGTATTTTCTCAATATACTTCTGTTGTGATAACCACAGTTTACCATTGCTCCTATGCCTGAAAATCTCCATGCCCAAAATCTATCTTGCTACTCCTAGATCTTTCATATCAAATGTCCTTGCCATCTAAGCCTTTAACCTGTTGATCTCTACTATTCTTTTGCTTGCTAAAAGCATATCGTCAACATACAATACTAAGATAATGAACATGCCATTACTTAGTTGCTTAAATTAAACACAATGATCATATTCGCTTCTTATATATTTTTGACTCAACATTAAAGAATCAAATTTCTTGTACCACTGTCGAGGCGACTGCTTCAGACCATACAATGATTTCTTGAGCCTGCAGACAAATTTCTTGTTGCAATGTTGAACAAACCCTTCCGGTTCTTCCATATAAATTTCCTCATCTAAATCTCCATGTAAAATGCAGTTTTAACATCTAGTTGCTGTAATTCTAAATCAATCAAAGCGACTAATGCTAGCACAATTCAAATTGAAACTGTTTTAACAACTGGTGAAAATATCTCATGAAAGTCAATGCCTACTTTCTGAGAAAATTCTTTTGCGACCAGCCTCGCTTTGTACCTGTCCTTAGTATCATCCACACCCCATTTTAATTTGAAAACCCATTTACATCCCACAATTTTCCTATCTTTAGGAAGTTCAACCAAATCCCATGTGCCATTCTTACCTAAGGGCATCATTTCGTCCTTCATAGCTGCTTTCCACTTTTCACTTTTCAAACCTTCTACAGCTTCCTGATAACACAAAGGTTCATCATCGTTAGCGGTAAATTCAACTGAAGTAACATAACCATCATACCTTTTAGGAGGACGTTTCATTCTTGTAGACCTCCTTAAAGATGTTTCTGGTGCTTCCACAATTGGCTGATTACCATCTGTAGGAACTTCTTCATGATCAACATCTGAGACATGTTCATGATCTACATCTGAACCTTGTTCATGATCTATATCTGAAACTTGTTCATGACTTGCATCTGAACTATGTTCATTTTGACCATCATCAGAAGTGGTTTCAAACTGAATGTGTTGAAATTAAGATACATTATCTTGTTTCAATTTATTATCTACATCTAACTGTACAAGAGAGGATTCATTAAACTTTACATCTCTGTTGATGATGATGTTGTAAATAGTAGGATCCCACAATCTATATCCCTTTGTTCCATCACCATATCCAACAAAGATATACCTTTTTTATTTAGGGTCTAATTTAGAACGTTGATGTTTTGGCACTAGAGCATATGCATCACAACCAAAAACTCTTAGTTTAGAATAATCACAAGGGTGACCTTTCCATACCTCTTGATGAATTTTTCATCCTATCGCTGTTGATGGTGATCGATTTATCACATAACAAACTGTAGCCACCCCTTCTATCCACAGTTCCTTCTGCAAATTAGCATTACTCAGCATACTCCTTACTCTCTCTAAAAGAGTCCTATTCATGCATTTAGCAACTCCATTTTCCTGAGTATAAACAGTGGTCTTATGTCTCTCGATCCCAGCGTCTTTGCAATAATTGTCAAACTCCTTGGAAGTAAATGCACCACCATTGTCAGTTCTTAAACGTTTTATGGTTCTACTAGTGATGTTTACTACCAATAATCTAAACTGTTTGAAAACTGTAAATACATCAGACTTCCTTTTTAACATGTAGACCCAAACTTTCCTAGAGAAATCATCAATAAAATATACAAAATATGATGAGCCTCCATATGAGGTTGTAGGGTATGGACCCCAAACATCAGAATGGATATAATCAAGGATTCCTTTACTAGTATGTTTGCCAGTTTTAAACTTCTGCTTACTTTGTTTCCCAAATAGACAATGTTTGCAAAAATCTAACTTACCAGACTTTAGATTAGGAAGTAACTTATGATCAGCCAAAATATTTAAACCTCTTTCGCTCATATGGCCCAACCTTTGATGCCATAAACGAATAGAACTACTGTCATTTTCAGACATTGTAGACACATGATCTGACCTTGTTCTTCTTTCTAACTGAAATAGATTTCCAACCTTCTTAGCTTTCATTAATAGTAAAATACCTTTGTAAATTTTCATTACTCCACCTTGAATAACAGTTTTATATCCATTAGTGTCAAGTGCTCCTAGTGAAATGAGATTTTTCCTTAAATCAGGTACATGTCTTACATCAGTTAAAATTTTTGTTGTCCCATCAAACATTTGTAGCTGAATGCTTCCAATTCCCACAATGTTACATGTGACATCATTACCCATGTAAACGACTCCATCATTAATTGATTTATACGTCTTAAACCATTGTCTATGAATGCACATGTGATTTGATGCACCATAACCTAACAGCCACTGTTGACCATGATTAGACAAATTAACTGATAACACTTCATCACTCATACCTGAACCGGATGTCGAACCTGTATCTGTCGTGTTTGCTTCTTTCTTCTCTGTCGAAGAATCTTCTTTAGAAGTTTGCTATGGCTTCCAATATTCCTTCTTCAAATGTCCCGATTTGCCACAAAACCAACACTTTACCTTACTCTTCTTCCCTTTCCACTTTGAACGTGAGTCGATGTGCCTACTGAAGCGTCTTTCTTTAGAACGACCTCTGACCATCATTGCTTCTGATGTAGAGGTTTCTAAATTTGACCTTCTCCTTGTTTCTTTAGATAATAAAGATGCAACTACATCATCAAACTCAAGGGTTTTTGATGAACTAAGACTTATAGAAATAACAAAATGATCCCATGACTCGGGCAATGAGCACAATAAAGTTATACCTTTATCTTCTAATTCAAATTTTACTTCTATACTTTCTAATTGCACCAGGAGAGTATTAAAAGTATTCAAATGATCAGTAATCGATGTACCTTCCTTCATTCGCAAACTGTACAACTGTCGCTTCAGGAGAATCCTATTGGTTAAGGATTTTGTCATGTACAACTTCTCAAGCTTTGTCCTCAAACCAGCAGTCGTTTTCTCCGACACGATGTTAAACAAAACATCATCTGCCAAACACAATCGAATAGCACTCAATGCTCTTTCATCCATTTCGGTCCACCCATCATCTGTCATGTCGTAAGGTTGTTTCGATTTTCCCATCAACGCCTTCGCCACACCTTGTTGCACAAGAAGATCGTACATCTTCACCTTCCAGATCTTGAAGTTGTTTTTGCCATTGAACTTCTCGATCTCAAAACGAGCACTTTGAGTTTTTGCCATATTGTATCAACCAAACAATCTCCAATTCCAACTTGTTAATAAATCAAATTAATATTTAACAAAAAATTCCTTCGCGTTCTACTATACTGCCTTTATCTTATCATACAATTCCTCTATTGTACAAACTGCAGATTACAAATAAAAATAAATAACAAAATTGCAGTTTTTACCAAAGCGATCCTCGCTTGGCGCGCCGAAAGGGTCTTGGCACTTCCTCAATAGCAGACGATCCGTGCTAGAGGCAAAATCGGTTAGAGTAACAAGATTGGCGCGACTAAACCCGTCGGATCCGCGCCAATCGGGATATTGGCGCTTTGGCGTGAGTATTAAGCTCGGATCCACGCCAATTGGCGCGTCTGTTCCGAAATAAAATGCACCAACCCGTTCATTGTGAGAAATTGGCATGACTATCTCGCCTGAAACCGCGCCAATTGCCAATCGCCGAAAAACTCCACCTTCAGCTCTGTCACACGCACGCACCCGCTCATCAACACGCTCTGATACCAATTGTTGGAGCAAACAGTGCGCAATGGAAAATAAAAGACAAACACATCATATAAAATCATACACAAATGACACAATGATTTAACGTGGTTCGTCGAACCAACCTGGGCTACGTCCACCAAACAGAGGCATCGGAAATCTTATTATTGAATAGGATATTACAATAATTTATTTCCTCACACACTCTCTCTACCATACACAATATCCTGTACGGGCATATATTTTTATAGCTAAGAGAATAAAACTAACTCATAAATTCTCTCACAACAAATATAAGATGCATTAACTCCTCCCCAACAAAAATAGAGCTAATATAGCAACAAATCCTATTGTTGTCACCTACATGAGATTTTTGCCCAATTTATTAAAATCGAAAATCTCAACATTATTCTTGGCTATTGTCATCTAAGTCTCTGAGTATAAATCCATTGTGTGTTATGTATGCTCTGGACTAACAACTGGTATCAGAGCTACGTTCGAGTATCCACCATGCAAGCCGCTTAGTGTCATCGCCTTACTCTGGCAGCGTTCGTTAAAACGTTTGTTGTTACCCTTGAAGCTGTTGAAGGATATGTCCATGAAATAGCTGAGGAATGCTGGAACTAAAAGGCAGTTGCTGCAAGAAAAACAAGGTCGTGGATCTATGTTGAAACATGTCTTTGGAGTTTGAAAAGCGGAGATCCGTGGAGTTTGGAGCTGAAACATGGTGTTCGTAAGTTTTTTTTACATCAAGATTGCGCATATATGTCAAGTTTTTTTCTCAAACCAACATATGTATGTGTGAAATGTGAAAAGGTTAAAACATTATATAAGTTTTTATATTTATTATGAAACATATATAATTATATGTTGGAATTTTGAAAATTATATTTTTAAAAGGAGTAGGAATTTTGAAAAGGGTATTTTAAAAGGAAAAAGAGTAATAATTAAAGTTTTATTTTTAAGTGGAGATTTTTTGTTTTGGGGTGTGAATTTGATTGAAAATGGAGACAACACTTACAAATATGGAGAAGTTGAGCGGGGCTTATATTGATTTTAAAGGATCAGTATTTGCCGATTGAGGGCACAACAAAGAAAACCTCATCAATGACAAATGAAGAGAAGAATAAGCTAGATAGAAAGGTGATTGCGACAATCTGCCAATATTTAGCAAAGAATGTTTATTTCAATGTGTTCGGAGAAAAGACGGCTCAAGGATTATGGAAGAAGCTCCATGATCTATATGAGAAGAACACAACATCAAACAAAGTGTTCTTGATGAAGAAGCTTTATAATCTCAAAATGAAGGAGGGTGCTTCAGTTGTTGAGCACTTGAATGCATTTAATATTATTATTAATCAACTTTCCTCTGTTAAAATCATTTTAGATGATGAAATTAGAGTTATTTTGCTAATGTGTTCTATGCCAGATAGGTGGGAAAATTTAATTGTAGCTATGATCACTTCAACAACTATAGGGACCCTGAAGTTTGATGATGTTAGCAGCTGTTTAATGAATGAGGAGCTACGACGCAAGCCAATTGCGGAAAACCAGGAAGGAGAGGCTCTAGCTCTAGCTGATCATGGTAGGAGAATGGATCGAGGCAAGCAAGGGCGATCAAGATCAAGAGGCCGATCAAAATCAAGGAGAGGAAGGATCATCTGCTTTCATTATGGAAAACCCAAGCACATGAAGAAAGAGTGTCAATTCTGGAAGAAAGGACAAAAGGATCAAAGACCATCTTGTGCAAATCACAAGTCATCCAGCACAAATGAAGGTGAGACTACTGTTGTAGCCACAGATGGTGATGTGTTGTTTACTGTTTCAGTAGAGGATGCATGTGTATATACATCTAGCAGTAGCTTTGATTAAATCCTTGACTCTGGGGCATCTCACCATGTAACCCCATGCAAAGATAGTTTTGTTTCATATAATCGTGGTGATTATGGTAGAGTGCATTTGGGGAATAATAATTTTTTTAGTATTGTTGGAGTGGGAGATGTCCAGATGAAGATGAAATATGGATAAGATATATTGTTGAAATAGGTCAGGCATGTACTAGAAATGCACATGAGTTTAATCTCTATGGGACGAGTGGATGATGAAGGCTATTCGACAAGCTTTGGAAAAGGAGGCTGGAAAATTAGAAAAGGTGTATTGGTCGTCACCAAAGGACCCAAGAAAGGAACATTATACAAATTGAAGACACTGATAGGAAAATCAGGTTTGGCTGTTGTCACAAAATAAGGAAATTCAGTAGGTCTGTGGCATAAGCGTTTGGGTCACATGAGCGAGAAGGGCTTAAAAATCCTTGTTGATAAAAATTTATTACCAAGTTTGAAATCCTACAATCTTGATCTTTGTGAGCATTGTATATATGGTAGACAAAGAAGGGTTTCATTCCTTAGAGGTGGCCATGACAGAAAGAAAAATGTGTTAGAATTAGTACATTCAGATGTGTTTGGGCTTGTTAACATCAAATCATTAGGAGGAGCATCATATTTTGTAACATTTATAGATGATGCATCCAAGAAAGTTTGGGCATATCCTATGAAAAATAAAAGTGAAGTGTTTGGAATATTTCAAAATTTTCATGTTGCTATTGAAAGAGAGACTAAGAAATTGCTGAAGTGTTTAAGAACAGATAATGGTGGAGAATATTTCTCAAATGCATTTAAGGAATATTGTAACAGGTTTGGCATAAAGCATTAGAACAATGTGCCTGGTACTCCTCAACATAATGATGTCATAGAAAGGATGAATCACACCATTATGGAAAAGGTGCGAAGTATGTTGTCCAATTCCGTTTTGGGGAAGAATTTTTGGGCTGAAGCAGTCAAGACCACTTGCTCCCTCATAAATAGATCTCCAACTATAGCCTTGGATTGTTGTATCCTTGAATAAGTTTGGACTAGTAAGAATTTGAATTATTCTCACTTGAAAATATTTGGATATGAAACATTCGTACATATTCCCAAAGAAAATAGAACTAAGCTAGATGATGAATCTATGAAATGCATTTTTTTGGGATATGCAGATGAAGATCCTTGTTATCGTCTATGGGATCCAGTCAAACATAAAATTATTAGAAGAAGGGATGTTATATTTAATAAGTCAGAAATGTTCAAGAGGACTATAGGTGAGTTTGAGGTTAAAAAGGTTATTGACAGGTTTGAAGAGGAGGAGGAAAACATACCACCATTACAAGAAAATGAATAGCAAATTTAGGAGCATGAAGAACAACAAGTGGACAATAATGAACAACAAGAAGAAGGAATCTTGCAGGAACATTTACAGGAGATTCAACCTGATAATGCACCACCATAGTTGGTTCGCAGATCTTCTATGCCTCATAAGCCTTCACAAAGGTATCCTCCTTCAAACGATATTTTGTTGACTGATGAAGGTGAACCTAATTGTTTTCAAGAAGCTTGTAAAGTCGAGCACAGTAAAGAATGGAAGAAAGCAATAGAAGAAGAAATGAACTCTTTACAGGAAAATAAAACTTGGGAATTCGTAAACCTCCCAAAAGGTAGAAAGGATATACAAGACAAATGGGTGTACAAGATTAAGCATGAAGGTGACGAAAAGAAGGAGAGGTATAAAGCAAGACTGGTGGTGAAAGGTTTTTCCCAAAAGGAAAGTATTGACTTCACTGAAATTTTCTCACCTGTTGTTAAAATGTCATCCATTAGAGTCATTCTTGGTCTAGTTGTTGATTTAGACCTAGAATGTGAACAGTTAGATGTAAAATTGCTTTCCTTCATGGTGAATTGGAGGAAGAAATTTATGTGGAGCAGCCAGAAGGCTTCATAGAAAAAGGCAAAGAAACCCTTGTTTGTAGGTTGAAGAAGAGTCTCTATGGGTTGAAACAGGCACCTGGACAATGGTACAAGAAATTTGATTCATTCATGTTGGAACATGGTTTTAAGAGGTTGGAAGCTGACCATTATGTCTATATCAAGAGATATGATCAAGGAAAGTATATCATATTAATGTTATATGTGAATGACATGTTGATGGTTGGGCATGATAAGAATAAGATCAATAGGTTGAAGAAAGATTTGGGTAGAAAATTTGCAATAAAGGATTTGGGACTAGCACAATAGATATTGGGCATGCGGATTATGCGTGACAGGAAAAACAAAGGTTGTGGCTATCACAAGAAAAATATATCAAGAAGGTGCCTGATAGGTTTAATATGAAGGATGCCAAGCCAGTTGGTACACCACTTGCAGCCCACTTCAAGCTGAGTACTAAATTATGTCCTAGCGATGACAAGGAGGAAGAAGAGATGAGCAGAATTCCTTATGCTTCAACAGTTGGCAGTTTGATGTATGCCATGGTATGCACATGACTAGATATTGCATGTTCAGTGGGAATACTGAGTAGGTTCCTTACCAATCCAGGAAAACAACACTGGCAAGTAGTAAAATAGATTTTAAGGTATCTCAAGTGTACTAGTCATTATTGTTTATGTTTTGGTCATGATGAGACTGTGCTTGAAGGATTTACAAATGCGGATATGGCTGGAGATATGGATACCAAAAAGACCACTACAGGTTATTTGTATACATTTGCAAGTTCAGCAGTATCTTGGGTGTCAAGGCTACAAAGAATAGTAGCCCTCTCTACAATAGAAGCAGAGTACATAGCTACAACAGAAGCTTGTAAAGAGATGTTGTGGATGCAACGATTCCTAGGAGAGATAGGAATACAACAGGACAAGTATGTGTTGTATTGTGATAGTCAGAGTGCCATTCACTTGGTGAAAAACCCAGAATTTCATTCAAAAACCAAGCACATTAACTTAAGGTACCATTGGATCTGGCATGTGTTGGAGGAAGAACATTTATCCTTTGAAAAGATCCATACAGATAGGAACCATGCTGATATGCTCACTAAGATTCTACCACGAAATAAACATGAGTTATGTAAAGGCATGGTAGGACTCGGTGTGACTTGATGGCTCTTATTTGGCTTCAAGTGGGAGAATGTTAAGTGTGAAGCCAAATTCACGAAGGATTCTAGATCATATCTTTCTAGATCTCTAGGATTCTAGATCTTTCTACACTCCCAGTAGTTTCTATAATCACATGCAGGATTCTAGATCCTCCTACACCGCCAATATTTTCTAGATCATTCGAGATCTCCATCACATACACGATTCTAGATCCTTCTTCTACCACTATAAATTTTTAATTTCTCTGGCCAAGGAAAGCAATCGAGGGCCCAAGCCTATTATGTAATGCAAAGTGATTTCTGTTCTCCAGTAATTGTTTTATCTATTCTGTTGTTTCTGTAAGTAATCTTGTTGTTTCTCCATTTGTTTGTCTTTGTGAATTATTCTCTGCTATTGTCGTCTAAGTCTATGAATATAAATCCCCTGTGTGTTATGTATGCTGTGGTCTAACAACTAGAGTGTGCTTCTATGGATGCCTCCAGGATGGTATCCATCCACTCTATGTTGCAGAGAGTGAGGGGGAAGAGTTCACTAATAAAATGAACAACAAACCTAGTTTAAGGGCCTATTGAGAGGTCGCTTTATTCCAAAATGTGAGGAAAAAGAAAAATATAAACTATGAGAGGGCACTAAATCATGCCTGTGAGTGTGCCAAGTGTAGGAACTCCTTTGCAATTCGTGGCTCGGCCTTACTTGTAGCAAAAATTCGCTAAACCCTCTTGCCAAGTTTCAGTGAATAGTTAGGGGACGCTGCTTCCCTTTGGAATTTAGTGACCATGAGGAATATTAAACATTTGAGAGGGATAAAAACCCCTTCAGTTTGTATGCAAGGGTTGTGAAATTACCTGGGTAGGGGTATCACTATACACCAAGCCATTTTTGGAATAAAAATATTGGGTGGAGGTTCACTACCCCTGTGGCAACCAATGAAATGAACATAAATGACTATGATGTCTAAAATTCCATCAAAATAAAATGGATGTGAAGGAATTTGTTCAAAACCATGGCAAATGGGTGAAGAAGGAATAATTTAGAAATGTGAGAAAACGGAAATCCCCTTTCTAGTGGGAATCAATACGACACCTAGAATTGTGCACTAGTAGGTAAGCTGTTAGGAAATTGATGAAGTCAGGCAAGGGAAAAATTATTCGTAAACTTGAAGAAGAACTCATCATTCCTTTCAAAGAATACCTTAAGGAAACTACCTCAATGATTTCTCAATCTATAGGGAACCACCAAAGGTGCTTCCCAACCCAAGTGTTTGATCCTTGTGTGGTGCTATTAGCAGGCACTACACCCATGTACAAACTATAAAGAAAAGGGGAAAACTGAAAATCACAAAACAACAGGAAATCTTCATGAAGGTTGGAAATTTCCCTATGGCAAGAAGTGGAACCTTGTATGCGATGAGCGAGGGAAACCGATCCAAAGTGCCGAGCCTAATTAGGAATGTTATTTATCACCCATAATGCGAAGGAAAGGATATTAGGGTGTGGGGAAGTTCATCTCCACCATCATTTGACATCTATACTGATGCACAGTAACCCACAAGCATCTGCACCCATGTGAAGGGGACCATGATGGCGATAGCGGAGTGGGCACGTCAAATAGGAGGCAGGTCACAATACCAAAAAAATTTGAGACTACATTTTTTAAAAATGTGCATAATCTAGTACGAGGAGAGAGTTAATTAGACCATCCATTATTACCTCTAGCCACCATAACAAATAGTGGAATAATGTAAAGGGGACCGAATTATATTAATTAATGGTGTAAATTTTGGAGCGCACCTATATTGATTGCCAAAGGAGTGAATCATATACCCTTTGCAGATTAGGATATAAGGTAATTTTAATATAAATTACGGTGTGATTAACATTTTCGGTGCAACGAGAGGATATTGGCAACAATATATTAAGGTTGAGTATGTATTTCATAGGATTAACAATCAAATTTATGAAGCAATGAAACCATAGTATATGACAATGAGGTAGACCTAAAATATATTCCTTCACCAAGATATGGCTAGGTATAAGAAGAAGCATAAAATCCCTAGTCTGAATACAACATTACAAGGAGAAGTGTCTGAAGGGGTCATGAATATTGTTTCAGATACCTGGCACAACCATAATCATGGTTATAAACATATAATGTAAAATCATGGT
Source organism: Pinus taeda (assembly GCA_000404065.3). NCBI lineage: Eukaryota > Viridiplantae > Streptophyta > Pinopsida > Pinales > Pinaceae > Pinus > Pinus taeda. The sequence continues at coordinate 215,394 of APFE030970269.1, forward strand.
AGTAAATAAGGAAATAAATTATTGCATACAAAAAAAAGGGTGTCTGGAATGGGTGTCATGACAAGTGGTATCAAAGCCTATGCTCAACTCTTAGACCTAAGGGGCCCACAAGAAATCTGACTTAGGTGTAAAGTAAATTGGAATGAAGAGGAAAGTATTCTATACAGTTAATAAAAAAGGGGATGTTTAGTATTACTGAGGGAAAATAAAGTTTAGGAGTAGATAGTGATCTATTATATGTCCAACAAACTAAGTTATGGACGTTGTTCTGATAATTATTAGTTATTTTCACTAGGAATTTTCTTACAGTAGTTTTATAAGTAGTTAGTGATGTATCATGCGTTCAACAAACTAAGTTATGGTCGTCGTTATGGTAATTGTTAATTATTGTCTCTAGGAAGTCTGTGACAGTAGTTTCATAAGTAGATAGTGATCTATCATACATTCAACAAACTAAGTTATGGATGTTGTTCTAATAATTATTAATTATTGTCACTAGGAAGTCAATGACAGTAGAAAGATATACCATAACAATTGCAATAATACATTAGACCAACTCGGTGGAAAGTAATCCTGGGGAATCAACGATAACATAAAGAAACTAGTTGAATTATTTGTGTCAAGAAGAGTTGGGGAAATAATAATGATCCTACAATGTTTTTGGTTGGGAATGATAAAAATAGTAATCAACTTAGCTCCTTCAATTGATAAAATATGCACATATGAAGGACTTTAACTAATCTTATTTAATAACCTTCAGGACAGAATGTAGATTTTTTTTTTGAAGGAATTGGGAAGGAATATATCAAGGAAATTCCTGTCAGCAAATCTCAATGAGGGTACTCATCCCAAAATGTATAAGAGTATTGATATCCTCCCTATCAATTGAATGTTATATGAAAATATTTGAAAAAGCATCTGAGATCTAAGAAACATTTGGGGAATCAGTTGAGTGTTAGCTCAATAGTGTATGATGACTATAGTGTTAGGATATTCTGACATGTAGGAATAGTTAAGTATAACTTGGTCTAGTATAGAGTTAGGTAAAGTGTGTTTCTTTAACATGTACATTTGTAACTTACAATCCAACGGTCACGATATGTAGTGATCCAACGGTTCATTCTCTCCTCGGTATTACCGA
>APFE030970269.1:223329-326607 GCA_000404065.3 Pinus taeda
GTCCATGAATTCTATTTAAAGCGCATGGAGGGTCATTTGTAGGTTCACTGTGCATGAGAGAAGCTTATGTAAATTTTCGTTCTTTTATTAATAAATTTCCTGTAGTAGCCACGTTGGCACAGGCCGTGGACTGTTTCCCTCTCCGAGGGTTTTAACCACGTAAAAATACTGGTGTATTGATTTGTGATCTGTTTGTGAGCGGTGTCCTTTTGGTGTTCTGTCTGAGGAACTTACCCTGTATATTCGTACATATAGATGGATTTTTATTTTTATTTTCACAGAGATTAATTTGAATTTATATGAAATTATTTGCAATAAAAAAAAAATACCAACTCGAATTAAGCGAAAGAGAAAATTAAATAGGTGAAAAATTATAACATGAGTAGGAATGTTGAACATTCCACTACTGATCTTCTTCTATATAAAAAAAAAAATCTTAAGGTGATGACAAAGGGTTCTGAAACTAAGGATTGTGGCTGATTACCTTGCGTGAGAATAACAGTGGATTTCGCCAATGTTTGAGACAACTTTGCAGTGGTACTAGGGCTAAGGAAATGGTGCGTTACCATCTTAAATATATATCAGTGTCCATAAATATTTGAAGTTTAATATAAGTAATTAAAAGTGAATGCGCTATACAATGTTATTAATACTTGTAGTTTCAAGTTGGGTTGAGATGATGAGTTAAGAAAATTAAATTAAGATATATAAAGATGAAAAGAAGACAAAGTCACTTAATTGAGTGACGTTCTGCAGGAAATCTGCACCTTACAGAGGAAGGGGTGCCAAAACCGCTATTACAAGAAGAAAGAAGGTTGGAATATGCCTTGGATACATAATAAAATCTATCCAAAATATGAATTATCATCCATTGAGGATAGAGGACGATAAGAACCATGGTAGTCAATACTAAGAACCGAAGTAGGATAATAAGTGGTAAAGGAAATTAGGAACCCTTTACAATTATGACTAAGGGAAATGCAGGGCGATCACTATAGGTCTCGCATAAGAATATAGTAGAAAGGTAAGAACTGAGTTTAGAAGTTAAAAAGTACCGAGTATTGTTATAAAAAATTGAGAAAATTACTATGGAAGGAAGAAGCATTCAACTATATATAAAATACAAGTCACTGTAATGTATCTAAAGATAGAAATACTCTAAATTTTTGTTATACCGAAAAATAGTGTTTATAATATATATTATATATATATTATTATATAATATATTATATATATTATTATTTATAGTGGCAACAGAACCATGTTCCCTATAAGGGACAATTCAATTGAAGGTAATGTGAATCTGCAAACAATAATAGAGATACACTACCTAGAATATACTCATGAGATACTCAAAATATACAACGAGAGATAATAATTAAATAGAGGATATCAATTTCAATCAGTACAGTTCCCTCGCATTCGGTTGTGACCATTTAATTTCAAAGATTCGTTAAATAATCCCCAAGTTCACAAAAAAATTAAAAATAATTGAAATTTAGCACTAGTAATATGCCACAAGGTGGGCATATCAAATATTAAAAAAAAGAATAATACAATCAAGATCAAAGGTATAGTATCTCCATTACTCAAATAAGAAAACATTACTTAAGTGAATACTCATCATTCTATGATGAAAATCTATTCACTCCTACAAGATAAAAGAATGTTGCTCGTATCCTTTTCAGAGATATACACATGGGAAAGAAATAAATTGGAAAGGAATGAACAATTACATAGATGAAAGATCCACCAAGAGGGTGATATACATGCAAAGACATTGAAATTTTAAAAATTATAAAAATGATATAGTTCATGCATATGGGCCAGGGGTGATATGATGAAGAATAAATGTCAAGTGTTGAACACACTTGGTGAAGCTATAGATTGTGTAGAAAGGTGTTGTTGGATAAGAATTAAGATATGTTCGGATAAATCTAACAACCTATTTTCATATTGTAAACCATTTCATCTCGGTTCCCTCATATGTTTAGAATCAAGTGGAACTAATCATAGTAGACTTGACTAATTTACTTAGGATCATGATTAGTAATCATATAACAATCATAAGAATGGCAGAGATAGTGGATTTGTTTGCATTGTTGTATACGTAACAAATGCAAATTTCATACCAGGACATCAAAATAACGACATAAAAATCAGTGTGGTCAATTTTACATTAATTATTATTACCCTTGTGTAAGGGAAATAAAAGAATGGCAACTAGTTATTCCAAATTAAACTGGGAAATCAATATCTTACAGCTAAAATAGGTAGGAGGCCATACGAGTGGCATAGTTATTAATAAATATGTCAAAAAACCCTTGTATTACTATGATACTATACTAATGTATTGATCATGTTGGATTCATGTGGGTGGATAGAACATTTGTTGTATGCATGGGAAAGTTAAAAAGAACTTATTTAGTATGTATACAAAGGTGCTAGGAGAGGAACAAGATATAAATGCAAGAAGGTGCGTGCTTCAGAGACATGTTATCTGATAATGTGAAATAAAGTGTGGATTGTAAATTGGAAAGAGAAGAAATATTTTCCTTTTGCAGAAATGGAATCTCTTTGATAACACAAATATTTTGGTGAGGTACTAAAACCATACAGAATCGACAGAATGATAACTGTTGTTACTAATTAATGTTCTCGATTATATTAAAAATTTAATGTTTCATACCTTGTAGTTAAGAGATAAGTACATGAAAAATTGCATCTAATTAAATGAAAATTATGCAGGAATAGTCAAAGGAGATTGTATTGTATTGTCAACTAGAGAGAAATTAGGCTTTGGAATTGAAGGATCATTCAAGATTAAAAAAATTACAATAATACACGGAAGCAAGAAGATGCAAAAAAAAAAAAAACTGGACAATGAACACCGAGGAAGGTGTTAATAAAAGGGGAGGAGAATGTAATATCCCCCCTGTTGCGGTAAAACTACTCTAGCTACACTGAGTGGGGTTTGAAAGAATGGCAGGAAATCCAAAGAAGAATATCAAATTAATTATGTAGATTTTTATTTATTAATAGACAATAAATGAGATGTATGCACTTGGGAATGAGACATTTAGAGATGAGACTCTTTCCAAATAAAATCCCATTGGTGAGTGGGAATAGATAATTCCTTCATGATAGGAATTATAGATCAAATTCTAAATAAGCTTAATGGATGGGAGATAAATATCCGTTAAGTTTCTTAGCTAGAGAAACATGCTAAGATCGGAAAAAAGAAAAATAAAAGCTTCACGCAAGAGGAAGGTGATATTTTATTGGAAAAGCCTAGGCAAGTGGATAAAAGGATCCACAAAAGTGGGACGTCGCTAAAAGAAACCTTATCATGAAAGAAGGGAATTAAATACCCATTGAAGATATCATCAAGAGGTTGTTGATGCTAGGGATGGGAAAGAGCTTCTCATCTTGGGGTTGAACTAGAGGAGATCAGTTCTAGGTTGGGCGGTAAAAGTGTCTGATTCCCAAATATTTTCATATACAACAAATTATGGTATTATTGTTATGATTTAATTACATAATGTACACAATTTCATATAGGGGGTGTAATTGTTTGGAAAATTCCCATAATAATTCTAGTTTTCTTGAGAATGGGTATTATGGATATAGTGTGAAAAGTATCATCAAGATCTTGTGCATAGATACATAGAATCATATATTATTTCTGATGCATGTAATCTATGGAACTGAGCATAGGAACATATAACTATATGCTGGCACGATTGAATATGAACTTGGATATACGGGTAATCCGGTGTGGATAAATAACACGACTTCTATGGCTTATCTATATATATATTCCCAGATCTATGCTTAAAATAAGTGGAGAGGTTGTGTTGAGACAATAAAGGCTACGAGCTTGATAGAATACCTGGCTTGTGGATTAAAAATGTACTTCTTGGGAAATTATACCTATGATTAAAATGAGGGTAGGTTGTAGGATGAAATATGATTTTGGTGTTAAATAGAGTGATAACTTATTTAAAAATGATTTATTTATGTTGGTAGCTCTACGTAAATAATGGTGATATTGTGGTGGATCATATATAGATGTTTGGTTGAAGTTCTGGATGCTTAACCACCAAGAAGGATTTTCAAAGTGGAGTTTATATGACCGTGTGGAATAACCAAGAAATTATAGAACTACATCTAAATCATTTAATTAAATTTCTTCAAAATTATCTACCCATCATTACTAAATTTTAATGAGAAGTTGAGGTTTGAAATCAAATATGCCTGAGAAAACTATCGGAAAAGTAAGTCTCGATGTCCATGATCTAGGTGGCTCCAGAAAGACACACAGGACAAGAGGGCTTATGAATGCTTGAAAATCAAATTGTTCATAATGATGTTGACCTAGAACTAGAGCATAGATCTTGTTGTCCTGATTCCAATGGTGTGAATGGAACTCCAATCCATGTCTGGATGATGAAGTTATGGCATAAAGAGTTTGCCTTGATTTCTTTGAAAAAGGAGGCATTTCCTCTAAAAATGGGTTTTTAAGCCTTATAAGGCAAATCGCAATCAGAGGGTCCAAAGGGGTGGACTTAAGGCAGGCAGGTGGGAATCCTCGATCACTAATCTTCAATTAATTAGAGTCAGGGAAAGCGATTAGAGATTGCGATTGGCATCGACGATCGGCATCAACGTATGCCAAGGTATCGACAAAGAACCCCGAGTCGTAGCAATAGCGATATGCGATGCAATCTCAGTCATCAGATCAAAAGTCAGATCAACAGTCTAGATTTAATTGCTGATATTGGCAATCAGCAGATCGGCGATCGGTAGATTGGCGATCGGCATATCAGCGATGAGTGATCAGCATATTGGAGATCGGCAATGCGATAGAGACGTGCGATGCAATCTGGATTGTCCGATCAAGGAACAGATCAATGATCCAAATCTGATCGTCGTATCGGCAATCGACATATCAACGATTAGCGATCGATCATCCCTCAATATACATGGCCACTAACAAAGCGATATGCGATTGCGATATAGCGTAGACCTAATGCATTTATGGACTCAATTTGATGAAATATGAAGTCCGTATTTATAGCTTTTCGGTGGAAATTTTCAATGTTTTCATGTATTGTTTGTTTTAACAGAAAAAAGGCTATTCCAAGGTTTTTATTGCGCTCACCAATCCTTCTATGCAAATGAATTCTATTATAAATAAAACATATCTCATTTTAAGCACCCTTTGTCATAAAAATGTGTTATAAAACACGATGGATGCAGAGAGCCAAGGCTAGGGAGAGAGCTAGAGAACCTACGTGCTAGAGTGCTCAAGAGCTTAAGTGTCAAAAACATCCCAATGAGGAGGTTGCGTCCAATGGAGAGTCACAGAATGAGAGGGTAAGACTAAGCAGTGCCTGTGGGCTACTCAGAGAAGCATGAAAACAGAGTGCTTGAAAGCGAGAGCACTGAGAGCCGCAGAACCACACAGTGTGATCAAGGGAGTACGTGAAGGTGAGCCATGAACTAGAGGGTCAGGTAGAGCCACAAAGGTGCAGCAACATAGCCAAAGCACTACAAATAAAGATGGCCAGAGAGCTACAAAGCCCAAGAAGTCCAAAGCAGTCTTCTTCTTGTATGATCAATGATGTGACATTGAAGCAAGTTTCAGCATGTTAACCGCTTCTGTTTCAGATGTCACTGATTGTGACTAGCTAGAAAACTATTGATGTAAGGGGAGCCAAAGTCTAGATTGGTAATAGGCCCTGCTTGTGCATTAACAATGTGAATAATGCTGTTCATATGGATTGTTTTGCTAAAGATATGAACATCCACTTCTTCAGATGGCTTGTGGCGTGAGGTATGTGGTTATTGTTCATGTATTTCTTCTTTATGTATTATGCTACATGGATCCTTGATTGACATTGATGCAGGATTTTCTTTATTACATCTTGTCATGATTCCTTGCTTGATTTGATGTGGAATCTTTTATGTGATGTACTTGCTATCATAACTCATTAGGTTATGCTTTGAGATCCCTTCTTGCATGTTGTTGGGATACTCTTTTTGTCTTCATGCATGTTTTCTCTTTGAAATCCCTTTTATGCCATGTTGGCGGGATTATTCATCATGCATGTTTTTGTCTCATACTGATATGAGTCTTTTGATTGAGAATTCTAGTTGTGGAACATCTCTTAAAGCCACTCCTGCATGAGTGAATTCTTCCTTCTATGATCATGACATAATCTCCTATGTACATCACCATTATTGATAGCACTTAATGCAACAACCTACACCATCTTGACACCAAGGCCCAGAGACCTAATCCCTCCTAGACGAACTCCATTATCAATGCTTGTGTTTTCATGTGTCAATGATTGTTATATTTCTCGTCTTTTCCGAATGTAGATGTATTCATTCATGGTCTTTTAAAATGTAATTTAACACATCATGAAAGTAAAAGGTCTTGGAAGGGTCCTTCTTCACACTCAGACATGGATCAAGTTGTATGAGAGCGGTCTTTACGTTGATGTGAATTGATGTGTGAACCATGACAAAGGATGAAAGAGCAATGTATGAGACCATACTCAACATTTCCAAGAGAGTGGAAATCGTGTATGAAACTCTACAAAAAGAGACAAAGGAAAAGAAGTGATTGCAACTTCAGTTACAAGCCACAAAAGAGTCCATGGAAGAACTGAAGCAAAACAAACAAAATCTTCAAATAGAGAATGATGAATTGAAGATTCGTCTACAAAAGAGAAAGAGGAAAACAAAGTTTTCTACAACAAATACAAGCAAAGGAAGAGGCCTTAGGAAAGCTGCAACGTGACCCATGGGAGGTAAAAAGTAGTTGTCCATCTTCATCTATGTTTCTTGATGATGATTTCGCTATTTTTGAAAATCATACCACAGGAATTGGCTCCAAACTATTGAAGAGAATGTGGTATGAAGGAAAAGGTTGGGGCATTAATGGCCAAGGAATTGTCAATCCCATCAAAGCAGAAGAATTACCCCATCAGGTAGGACTTGGGTATGTGAGGAAAGAAGTTGGGGAAGGTGTTGAGAAAGTTAACAAACTACCAAAAACGGATGATGAGTAGCCCTCATCAATTCTTTCCAAATTGAAAGAGAAGGTCAAGGATGTTGATTTCCTTTCGGTTTCATCTTCTCATAGTATGATTTCTGTTGGAGATTTGGGGATCCCAATTACAGGGACAAATATGAGGCTCCTTACAAGGATGAGGCATGAGGACAAAGAAGAACTTGGTGCTAATAACCAAGGCATCACTCAACCTTTGGAGGTTGTGCATGAACATTGATTTGCAGGCTTGAGATACACAAAAGGAGAGTGCTCGAAGGTGTCAGATTCGTCCGAGGAATCATTGAAATCATCGAGGAAAGAGAATGATGAAGACACATCCCCATCATCGCGCGACAGTGTCCATTGTAGGGAGAGAGCTGAGGCAAGCTCTCATCGCCATATTAACATTAGTGACAACAAAGGAAGGTATAACCATTTTCAATCTTCGAATGTTCATTTTGATTATGATCACGTTGTTAATGAACGAAGATCAAGGCATCGAAAAACATGTACCTTTTGTGGTTTACCTAACCATACCTTTTCTAAGTGTTGGAAAAGAATGGGAGCACTCATAAAGCATGAAAGACTCTCTCAAAAACATGAAAATAAACAGGTTAACAAGATATGGAGGAAGAAAACCTACTACAGTCATTGCGACAAAAATGGACATCAAAGAGCCACTTGTTTGAGGCTCCATCTAGAACAACACCTTAAAGACAAAGCGTCGGTGCATGAACCAAGAGGAGCAATTGTTTGACAATAAAAACCACCTCAGGAAGGTGACCCGTTCACATTGTTAAGTGAAAAATGGTTTCTAGACATGTTGTCATTTCATGGTCATTCTTTTGTAAATCATTTGTTGCATTTTAAAGTGTGAAAGTGATGATGCGTTTTCCATCACTTGTTCAGCAACAATGATGTCTGGTCATGTCTTTAGTCATAAGTTACACTCTTAGAGTGATGTTATGTTTCCATCACCTGTCGAAACAATAGTGTTTGGCCTTATGTATGTAAATCATGTGTTGCAGTGATGATGTGTTTTCCATCACTTTTTGAAGCAAAAATGATATGTTGGTCATGTTGTCATAGCTGGGATATTATGTCCATATTTTTGCAAACTTGACCACCGAGTGTGTTATAAACTCGCGACAAGTGTGGGATGTTTGGGGTCTTAGTTTTTCATGTCATTCAATCATGGAATGTGAAAAGCATTGTACTACAGGTTGCAGAGGTAGTAGGTGTTGGCTCATCGCCTAAGCCTTCGAAGAATAAAGGTGAAGGAGATAGAAGCGAGACCAAAGGCTCCTCAGTGGGGAGGATTTATCTAGGTGGCTTCAGAAAGACACACAGGACAAGAGGGTTTATGAACGCTTGAAAATCAAAGTGTTTAGAATGATGTTGACTCAGGACTAGAGCGTAGACCTCGTCAATATAATTCCAATGGTGTGAACGAAACTCCAATCCGAGTCTGGATGATGAATTTATGAAAGAAAGAGTTTGTGTTGGTTCTTTTGAAAAATGAGGCATTTCATTTAAAAATGGGTTTTTAAGCCTTATAAGGAAAATTGAAATCGGAGGATCCAAAGGGGTGGACTTAAGGTAGGTGGACAAGAACCCCCGATCAGTGATCTTTGATTAATTGGAGTCAGGGGCAAGAGATTAGTGATTGCAATTGAAATCAGCGACCGACGTCGGTGTATGCCAAGGTATCGGCGAAGAACCCTGAGCTGTAACAATAGTGATATGCAATGCAATCTCAGCCGTCAGATCGAAAGTCAGATTAATAGTCCAGATTTAATCAGGGATATTGGTGATCAGTAGATCGACGATTGGCATATTAGTGATCAACATATCAGTGATCGGCGATTGGCATATCGGAGATCGGTGATGCAATAGCGACGTGCAATGCAATCTGGACCGTCCGATCAAGGAACAAATCATCGATCTAGATTTGACTGGGGCATCGACGATCAGCGGATCGGTGTATTGGTGATCGACGTATCAATGATCAGTGATCGGCGATCCCTCGATATGTAGGGCCAGTAACATGGCGATATGAAATTGCGATATAGCGCAAGACTGATGGGTTTATGGACTGATTTGATGAAATTTGAAGTCCGGATTTATAGCTTTTTTAGTCAGAATTTTCAATGTTTCAGTGTATTATCCATTTTAATAGAAAAAGGCTATTCCAAGGTTTTTGTTGCGCCCACTGATCCTTCTATGAAAATGATTTATATTATAAACAAAGAAGATCCCGTTTTAAGCGGCATTTGTCATAAAAACGTGTTATATAACACGATGGATGCAGAGAGCCGAGGTTAGCGAGAGAGCCAGAGAGCCTACGTGCTAGAGTGTTTAAGAGCCTGAGTTTCAAAAACATCCCAATGAGGAGGCTGCGCCCAATGGAGAGGCACAGAACGAGAGGGTCAGACTAGAGAGTGCCTGTGAGCTACTCAGAGAAGCATGAAAACAGAGCACTTGAAAGTGAGAGTGCCAACAGCCGCAGAGCCACAGAGTGTGATCGAGCCAGTGCGTGAAGGTGAGCCAAAAACCAGAGGGTTACGCAGAGCCATAAAGCTGCAACGACATAGCTAGAGCGCTACAAAGCCAGATAGCTAGAGAGTTATAGAGCTCGAGAAGTCCAAAGCAGTCTTCTTCTTGTATGATTGATGTTGTGAGATTGAAGCAAACTTCAACATGTTGACAGCTTCTATTTTAGATGTCGCTGATTGTGACCAACCAAAAAATAATCGATGCAAGGGGAGCCAAAGTCCAGATTGGTAATAGGTCCTACCTACACATCAAAAATGTGAACATCATTGTTCACATGGATTGATTTGCTAAAGTTATGAACATCCACTTCTTTAGATGTCCCCTGGTGTGAGGTATATGATTATTGTTCATGTATTTCTTCTTTATGTATTATACTGCATGGATCCTTAATTGATGTTGATGCAAGATTTTCTTTATTACATATTGTCATGATTCCTTCCTTGATTTGATGTGGAATCTTTTATGTGATGTACTTGCTGTCATAACTCATCAGGTTATGCTTTGAGATCCCCTGTTGTATGTTGTTGGGATACTCTTGTTGTCGCCAAGCATGATTTGTGTTTGAAATCCCTTTTATTCCATGTTGGCGGGATGATTCATCATGCATGTTTTTGTGTCATACTGATAGGAGTCTTTTGATTGAGAATTCCGGTTGTGGAACATCTCTTAGAGCCACTCCTGCATGAAGTCATTTTTCCCTGTATGATCACGACATCATCTCTTATGTGCATCACCATTATTCATAGCACTTAATGTGGTGGCCTACATGATCTTGACACCAGGGTCCGAAACGTAGTCCCTCCTGGACGAACTCTATTATCAACATTTGTGTTTTCATGTGTTGATGATTGTTATATTCCTCTTCATGCAGATGTATTCATTAATGTTCTTTTAAAATGTAATTTAACACATCACAAAAGTAAAAGGTCTTCGAAGGGTCCTTCTTCACACCCGGACTTGGACCAGTCAAAGCAACAACCATATGGATTATTTATTAATGGTCATTAACGATAAAGAGTCATTACTAAGTACTGAATTTAGTAAATATGGAATATTCTTATTTAGAGCAGTGGAGTATGAAACAATTAAATCTATCTCAGATGATATTATTCCAGCCACATAATTATTTTTCCTACTCAAAACCAGAAAATTATAATTGAAACCACAAAAGGGAGACTAATTGGAAATGAATAGGCACGGGAAACTGAGGTACTTATACTCCTTAATCTACTAGTTGCACTATAAATTTCAGAAGAAATTCAGTCGAGAGACTTATAGTTATTTAGACACGTGAGGGAGAAGGAACCAAGAGAGGATACAAATGTTAAATTCTTGAGGAAATATCAACAACAATATGGGTTAGTGTTAATGGCATGCATTGTTATCTCAATCTATTGAGGATGAGTAGGCAATATGTAGTTTTTTTAAAATGGTAATTTTTACTTCTTCTATGTATGGAGTATTATAAAATTAAAGAGGTCATAGGACTGATAATAGGCAGACATACTAGAAACCATAGGAGAGATTTGCATGAGATTGGTTGGAAATCCGATGTAGTCGAATTGAAAGAAATTATTGACTCTTATTTCCAATACTAATAACAATAAGAGCCTACTATGTTATTAGATAACTAATTTTTCCAATAAGGGTCTATGTAAAATCACTTATTGGAGAATATATTGTACAGACCAACATGAACATCTACATGTATTATACCTATGTAAATGCATTTGATTACACAATTAGCACACCCAATATTGTTTGAGGTATATAAACTATGTGATAAACATGGCCTCACTGTAAAGTTTGGATAAATTTCATTCAAATTAGTCTATAGATGGTATTGGATTACAGTCATGAAAATGAATTCAAATATGGCCACTTTGACTGTGAAATTCAGTAACATCAACGAAATCCCAACTTGAATATAAATACTAACATGTGGCCTTAAGGAGATAAAAGGCTCAATGCACAAAAAAAACTGAATCATTCTAGATTACAACGATAATAATAAGTACACATCTAGATATATTGACAAGTCTCCATAGAAGGGAGAAATTTACAGTCTAGTCATATAGTCATTAGACCAAAGTTAAAGTTTGTTGGAGTAGTCCAATGTAATACGTCATTCCAATAGACATTCAAAGGGAAGGAAACATATAAATTCATGGTTAAATTATGTAGCTACTCCATTCGAAGCTCTTGAGTATATGATACCATGAATTACACAGAGACAGTGGCATAACAAGGAAGGAATCTCCATGAGCCAAGTCTAGAAAACCACAGTAAAAGTAGTGTGTAATTAACAGAAGACAAGACACTCTAGAATTGATGATAGTGACAGGGGTGCTCTACCAATACAAGAGCATTCCAATCAGAAGTTTCAAGAATGCTTGATATCTGATAAGAAGATTGACTAACCTAGGAAATCAAGGTTGACTAGAAGGTGTCACTTTATCTGCAACAATAGCTCAATGAAGGGCTACATACTATTGTTAAAAATAAATATATAATAGTAAACGTTTAGCACCATAATCATTCTATAGTGTTATTACAAATCACTGTGGAAATTAAGAGAATAAACCAAGTAGAGACCATACTTATGGACATAGAGGATTTCCTGTAAGTAGAGTGCGCTTATTTGGATGCCTCTAGGATGTATCCATCCACTCTATGTTGCAGAGAGTGAGGGGGAAGAGTGCCCTAATAAAATAAACAAAAAACCCAGTTTAAGGGCCTATTGAGAGGCCACTTTATTCCAAAATTAGAGGAAAAGTAAAAATATAAACCGTAAGAGGGTGATGAATAATACCTGTGAGTGTGCTGAGTGGAGGAACTCCACTGCAATTCACGGCTTGACTCTACTTGTAGAAAAAATATGCTAAATCCTCTTGACATGTTTCGACAAACAATTAGAGGAAGTTGTCTCCCTTCAGAGTTTCGTGACCATGAGGAATATTAAACATATGAGAGCGACAAATACCCTTGAGTTTGTATGCAACGGTTGTGAAATTACTTGGGCAGGGGTATCACTGTACACCAAGCCGTTTTTGGAATAAAAATATCAGGTGGAGGTTCACTGCACTTGTGGCAACCAATAAAATGAACAGAGATGGATATGATGCATGAAATTATTTCAGAAGCAAATGGATGTGCATGAATTCATTCAGAACCATGTCGACTTGGGGAAGAAGAAACGATTTTTCCTAGAAATGTGAGCAAACCAAATTCCCCTTTCTTGTGGGAATCAACACGATACTTGGAATCCGATGGCAGTAGGTTAGTGGTTATGAAATTGATGAAGTAAGGCAAGACAAAGGATATTCATAAACTTGAAGAGGAACTCACCATGCCTTTTGAAGATTACCTTAATGAAACTTCCTGGAGGATTTCTCAATCTGTAGGGAAGCGCTGAAGGTGCTTCCCAACCCAAGTGTTTGATCCCTGTGTGGTGCCAATAGAAGGCACTACACCTATGTACAAACCGTAAAGAAAAGGGGAAAATTGAAAATCATAGAATGACAGGAAATCTTCAGGAAATTTGGCAATTTCCCTATGACAAGAAGTAGACACATGTATGCGATGAGCGACGGCATCCAATCCAAAGGGCCAAGCCTAATGAGGCTTGCAGTTGACTACCCATAACAAAAAGGCAAGGATATTAGGGTTTGGGGAAGTTCATCTCCACCGCCGTTTGAAATCTATATTGTTGCACAATAATCTGTAAGGACTTGCGCCCATGTGAAGGGGACCGTCATGGTGGTAGCAGAGTGGGAAATTCAAATAGGAGGCAAGTCACCCTACCAAAAAACATTAAGACTGCAATTTAAAACAATGTACATAATCCAGTATGAGGAGAGAGTTAATCAAACCACCCATTATTACATCTAGCCCCCATAACCAATAGTGGAATAATGTAATGGGGACTGAACTATATTAAGTGAGCGTGTAAATTTTGGACCATGCTTATAGCGATTGCCAAAGAAGTGAATCAGATATCCTTTGGGGATTAGGATAGAAAGTAATTGCAATATAATTTAGCGGGTGATTACCATAGTTAGTGTAAGGAGAGCATCTTGACAACAATAGATTAAGGTTGAGTATGTAGTTCATAAGATTAACAATCGAATTCATGGAGGAATGAAACCATAATACATGACAATGAGGTAGACCTAAAGTATATCTTGGTATAAGAGGAATGATAGAATCCCTAGTTTGAGTACAATATTACAAAGAGAAGTGTCTCAAGGGCCATGAATATGGTTGCAGCTACCTAACACAAAATCATAATCATGATTATAAACATATAGTATAAAATTATGATTACATATAGTATAAAATCATGGTAGTAAATAAAGAAATAAATTATTAGACAAAAAAAAGTGTTTGGAACGAGATTCGTGAAAATTTAATTAAAAAAATTATCTTTACTATTTTTATATATAAATATAAAATTATTAAATTACTATATTAGATAATATATATTATTAATTAAAAATTATTTAATAAAATTAATTTTAAAATCACTTTATAGAATTAAATTAATAAGTATTATCTTATTAAAACGTGGATGTCATACGATGTGTTTAAATAGGATTTACTTAAATTGAAATGTTGTTCATTTTATATAGAGTTGGATGGATTATATTCATATTAAAATCTTAAATTTTGGATTTTCTTGTTTCCATTATTACTCCATTCCATTAGAAAGTAGGTATTATAGCTGTCCATGTGGTTGTTCATATTAATATAGGTATTAAAATTAAGACAATTTAATACGTGAAACTTAAAACAAAATACTGTATTTTTTTTCCACCCTATTAAATATTAGCACTGCTTTGTATTAACCAATGAAGAATTCATACATCTTATTTGGCCTTTCCTTTGATAGAAACACATATTCTATCAAAAACATTGCTTTAAAAATCATACTCTCGAATAAATTTTCCACAATCCAGTAATGATAACATTACTCTAGAATTAGTTCATTAATGTTAATCGTTTAAGAGTAAATATGCATATAGAATGTGGCATTCCATTCCTTCAATTGGAAGGTGGCCAGGCGATAATGATATGAGAAGGTCTATGCTAAGAACCAACTCACGTCTGGACATCTCTGACACATGTCCAAAATAGACTCAATAAAATAGGAAGTAGCGAGGGAGAAATTATTTACATGAAGTTAGTCTCTACAACAATAGAATTCCTCTATATTATGCAAGGAATTTTTGGAGAACAAGCAAGAAGAATCTATTTTTGGCCTCTTGGTGAGAGAAAGAAAGTGTTAAAACTGCTGAAGTTGTTGCACATGTAGGTGTAGTATAACCAATCTTGCAGGAAATTTTTTTCTTGATCATGTAGGTAATTTGTTGTTTCTTGAAATGTTTATAATTTATGAACTTAAGAGAGTGCCGAGATTAAAAGCAAAGCACCTCTCTACCAAAGAATAAAATCCTACACCAAAAACCCATGAAATATATTAACTACTCCACATAATTTACAATGTTAATCAATGCATAATTCATAAATTTGTAGAAAATATTGAAACAAAATAAATCCAATACTTGTCTAAAATCAATCTCATAGTCCCAATATAGAGCTTTAATCCCTAACACCATATGATATTCCAAGAATTTTTAATAGTCTAGCTTAAAAAGGTTGTATTACATAACATATGTTAGATAACTAATCCTTGAGATTAACCTTGGGTTAGTCTGGGTAGTTATTGGAGTCTAAGAACTCCTGGGAACTAGTTTAATTATTTCCTATATACATTTATATGTACAACATGTACATAATTATTTGAGATCATTTAATATACAATTTATTTGGTTTCCAATTGATTGTCTTAGAGTGGTATCAAAGGGGATAGTTCATCCACCTATTGGTTGACTGATGAGCCACTAGTTTTGTGGTGATCCAGAACTTTAGACGAGAGATCTTGCAGAAGATTCTTAATCGATGGATTGTGGCAGAAGGGGAGTGTGTTTGATTCCTCATTGGGCGTGTTGCTAAGTAGAGTATTCAAATAGAGTGTGGAAAAGCTATGATATGGTTTGACATTTAGCGAACATTATAGAGCGCAACCCATGTTGGTAGTTAGGTTGACAATTTATTACTCTAGGTGGAGAACATTGCCTTCTTGAGCAAATTTCCATTGCAATAATGTGATTCGTTTTTAAAGGAAAGTGACAATTGCCCTGGATTGGAAGGGGGTTCAAAGACATTCTCCAGATTACAGTATTAATTGTGGTGGTAGCCACAATGATAACAAAGGTATTTTTTTTCCCGATTTGTAATAATTATGCTTTCCTGATTTCCCTAACCTGTTATCAGAGTGGTTGTTGAAGTTTATTGAGTAAAAGTGGTGCTTCCGGGGAAGTAAGTCTGAGGTATGCCTATGAACCAATTCGTAGGCTTTGTTCACCCCTTTTGACATGGCTGCCATCCTTGATGTCCCATGACTCTTGCGAAGATCAATGCATATAGATGGAACTTCGCTTTTATCAATTTTAAGAACTTCAACCATGTAATCTTCAATATTCATACGACAAGATGCTTGAAGTCTTGTACTTAGAGGATAAAGAGTATCATCTGAATCAAATAGAAGACAATCATATAGTGGCATCTTAGCTTCCACAGAGCTTTATATAGCCTCCATAATTAAACAGATATTGATGGGATCCTCCTCCAAACATTAATATGCTTGCATGACACCCTGTGTCCATACTCAGGATCATTGCGACTTTTCGATACTCTCATGGAGTCGGCCTGTGAAATCCAAGAGTCAATTCATAAAAAAGGGCCGTAAAATCGCTTATTTTGATAGCAGTATAACATATCGTCTGTATCATTATTTTCCCATAGCTATATAAGTGTCGTCCATACCATTCAATTTCAGATTTTTCTTCATTTACCCATATGTCAGGTATAACTTCCTTTATTTTGTGAATGCTTTCGAGAGAAAAAAAATCTACTCCTTCAGTTCGGTCAAATCTACCAACTATAACAGTATGCAACCTTGCAACTTTGTCAACTGCTATGTTACGTACACTGTCGTCCAAGAAAATCATCTTTTTTGGATCTGCATTTGCAATTTTCAATGCCACTTCTATTGCCCCCAAGGAAGGCTTGCAATGAATAGGAGAGTTGGAATATGTTGAATTCTCACTATTTATGGTTTTCAAGCAATCACTATAATTAGCTTTTCCATGAGAAGTAATGCCGGTTGTTGGTGGTGGAATGTGTCACAAATAATTATTTTATTTTTTTTGTTGTTGTTGCAGACAACATCTTTAGCCCTTAAAGTTCACCATAGGTGCGTGCTGAGTATTTTAGTCACTGTCAGATACTGTTGGGAATTTATAGAATTTTGTCTGATTTTGAAACAATGTTTGTGTAAAAGACATGCAGAGCTTCTAGAGGCATTGATTTGGCCTAAAAAAAACGATACGTCTTGTGTGTGAGGCTCAAATTGATTGATAATAAGAGTTGGCTTTATAGTTAGAAGTCCTATGACGTTGTAGAAAGGGCGGTCGTTGGTGTTTGTTTCACAATAGTTCTCTCTCTGGCATACACTTTCCTACTGAGAGCATAGAGGCACAATATTTTTTTTGATTAAGTACAAAAATAAATTTGAAGTCTGAGGTTTATTTGTTTGAATTAAAATATTTGGGATATATGGATATTTGGCATATGTGATCAAGTTGAAGTTGTAAAAGAGGACAGGTAATTTAAAAATCATAATTGGTGGCACGATTACTTCATGGCCCAACTGCACCAAAACCTTAAATACAGTTAGGAAACTTCAACAGAATTTCCAATCAAGGGAAGTGTACATGCCGCAGTGCACGAGAACGGTGTAGTAATTTCAGAAGATCGATTCCAAAGAAAGCAAAAAGAAGTTGACATCATTTTTTTTACTTCCTTTTAAAGTTTAAATTTAAAAGTCAAAGGTTGAAAGGCAAAGTTTGAATTGAAGATTCGAAGTGAAGTTAAAGTTATGTGTAGATGGGTGCATGATTGGTTGAACCCGACACCCAGTGATCATAAATTTTTATTGGGTGCATTTTCGATGGTAGTCGACACTCATTTTTAAAGTTGATTGCTCAAAAACATGGTGAAACTTGATGATTTACTACATTTATTAAACAATTTAATGTCATCTTCTATGCATAACAATGTCCAAGTCAGCGAGGACGTGGTCTCTGACATCCAGTCATATTTACAAAATATGAAAAGCAAAATTGAATTTTTGGAACTAGGAACCTAGCTTCAGCGAGAAGAACTGCATAAGAAGAATTTTGAACCCATTCTTGTTCCAAATAATAGTGTGTTTGAGGCCGATCATCATTCAAAAAATAATCAGAGTAATGTTTCTGCAAGACCAGAAATTGCTCTTGAAGAGCCTATTGTTGAGCCTATTTTACAACCAGTTCAGCAACCTTTGCAAAAATTAACAAAAGGAAATGCAAATGAAAGTTCTTATGAGAAGCCTGATATGCCCAAAACTTTCATAAGGCCATGGCAAGAGATAAGACACGATAAACACAAAACTGGTTTAGGTTACAAAGAGGATATTCTGGATGTATATTTTCACATACCAGATTTTGCTAAACCAATACAATTTCGAAGTGCTAGATTTCTAGACGGTGTTGCTCTAGAACAAGTTTATAGATGCCAACAATGTAACAAGGTTGGACATGTGAAAGATCAATATTTTGATCTTCACCCATGTGAACATTGCAGAAAGCGAAATCATCATACAAATAGATGTTCCAGAAAGAAGTTTACTGCAAGAGAGAACATAAATTTTGGATGGATTGCTTCTTGGGATTGGACCAAAACAATTAAGAAGATTTATAGGGCATATCGAGAAATATGCTCCAGAGTGATGAGCAGGCTTGCAGCAATGAAGAGTACTTCTCACCTTGTATTCGACAAGGGGGGGATAGAGTACTTCTCACCTTGTATCTCACAAAGGCGGAATGGTTGATGGTCTGCTATAGGTTTCAGTTTGAGATGTCAAGCGAGCCTAAGTCATATTTGAGTTGATTGAGTTGATTGAGCACTTCCATGTTTGGAATTGTTCGAGGAACTGCTATGATAGTTCCAAAGTTTTTCGTCACCTTAAAACCATACTTTTTGTTGTTCTCAGAACCTTTATGAAGGTTTCAGAGTTGATTGACAGACATTCAGCTCGTTGTTGAGATGCATTTCTGCATTTTGAGCTCTCATTCTTGGACTTTGGTATATCCCTTCGAATTAAGGGGGGACTGTTAGATAACTAATCATCGGGATTAACCTTGGGTCAGTTTAGGTAGTCATTGCAGTCCAAGAACTCCTGGAACTAATTCAATTGTTTCCTCTATGTATTTATATGTACAACATGTACATAATTCTTTGAGATCATTTAATATACAGTTTATTTGGTTTCCAGTTGATTGTCTTATAACATACTCAAATACAAGAAAATCATAATCCTATAGAAATCTACGAAAGAAATTTCAGATGCATAGTTTAATACGCAATTGGCTTACCCCAAATAACACATACCTGGAATCATGCACAATCAATGACATTCTCATTCCATTTTGACTTCTATGACATTGAATTTGAAGCCTCAGAGACCTTCTAGAGGCAATCTTTTACCATCAAATATATTGGTAAGAGAGCATCGTGACCTTAACAATTAGGAACTTGGAGATATTGAGTTGAATCTTTGACCTTACCTAGCATCACTGCACCTAGCACTATTAATGACACATTTGTAGAATATATTATTGCAAAGCTTCGAGTTAGAGTTTGTGCAACAAAGGTGATAGGAAAACTGTGTAAGAGGCCCTTTTTAGGCATTCTATTATGTTTTACCCCCTTTCGCTCAAGATTTAATTTATGATATAAAACTCGATTGGACTCAATAAAGACTATGTCAGGTCCAAATCCGTGTTCGATGTTGATGTTGATTCTATCTATGATCAATAAAATCAATCAAGAAAAGTGGTTATATGCTTCACACATAGAATTTACATTCACAGCTACTGAGAAAAGAGGGTTAGTTTCCCCATTCGTGAGGGTAATATATTGCGACACTATTGAAGTAGTTTTCAAACTAATGAAGATTGATTTCATGTGAGAGGATATCGATGATGAAAAGAAAGCACTTTATCTTACATGAATCCCCTCTCCAATAAGTACCTGTAGATAACCTAACATATTTTCCTTAGGCTACAATCTATTAGAATCATGTACGGTGAATTGAAAGAAAATGCTTTGGGGAATAGGACTAATACATCTCATCTGGGTTCTCTGTGAAGGACCAACAACCCAACACTTAGCATTACATTTGAACTCTGCAATGGTTTTCCTTTGACCAGAAGAACCCATCATTTTCATGGCTCAGTTCCATATGAGGATGTAAAGATAGATTTTGTTCCTGCATTTATATGTGAACCCAACCATTGACTGAGTTTCTTATATTGTGCCAACATGCAATCTTGGAAATAAAATTGATACAACTGGAACAAAAATGTCTCGTGCTCTAAGATTATATAAGCCCTGCAATTCACACAATTCATTAAGAACTATAAAATACATGAGGGAAGAAAGCATGCTGCGACTAATATAGTGAAGGCCAAGAGGACAAGGTAGATCATTCTCCTCAGCTGAAAGAGAAATCTTGAAGAAGTTGATTTCTTTGCTTTTAAATTTGCAGAGCCTCTATAGAAAAGTGCAATGAGATGAACTTATGGTGCTCTTGCGTGTCAACAAGTGCAATGATGGGTTTTGTTTTTGAAATATATAGCGTCACTCTTCATTCAAAAGGAAAATTCCACTGGGAGTGTAAAATAGTCAAAGTTATGAAGTGTGACTCTTCATAAGGAAGGATGTATAACCGTCAAAGTTTGGATCAATTTCCCGTAGAGAAGGCCATTTATTTTTAATTCGTTAAATAATGCTGGAATGTAGTCTTTATTTATCCACGAGAGTGTTAGCACATAGAGTCAAGTTCAAGCACGTTCAAGGTCCCATCCCCGTCCAGTGTTCAAATTTGAATACGTCGCAACCAGTCAGAGGCCTCTAGCATGTCACAAAATCTCTAGACCAAAATTACCTATAAAAAAATGTTAAGTTCTAGGCCAAAATTACCTATAAAAAAATTGTTGTTTAATTTCTACTGGTTTTAATTTTTTTTAAATAATATTATAAAATGTACCATGAAGGGCTACTGGTCCCAAGATAATTGTTGATATCCTATCATTCTATAACTCTAGGATGTTTTTCATCTCCGTATATCCCATCATTCTGTCACCCATGGACATCACATTGAACGTGCACTATGAATGGTCTTGACTTGTCATACGGATTTGCAATTAATTGCTATTACTCTGCAGTGACTAAGAAATGGATTGTAGTTCATAAATTTCAAGCCGTAATAAATAAAATGTAATGGATGTTGTTGTATTTCCAGCATTCATAATCGAGGCAATGTTGGCAATGCAGAAAAGCTAGAGAAGAACTTTCAGGTGCTACTTCTGATTCCCAAACACCACTGGGAAATTCAATGTCATCCTATCGTGGTGTGGAATAAATAAAATAGGTAATAAAACTAGTGAAATTTGGGTGATTCAATAACAATGGGTTGTTGGGTGCTAAAGTTTTGATATTACATCCAATTGGAAACTTGGGAGTGTAAATGTGTTAGAAAATTTACACGGATGAATCTAGCTAGTAAAGGTTGAACACACAAATTTGCAGAGCAAAAATACTAAAAGAAAATCGAAAGAACAAAAGAATGATTCATTAGAAAATAGGTTACAATGGTCATGATATAACATTACTGAGTGAAGATCCCAAGGTAATGCACCATAGTGGTGATCAATGAGAAGACTCAACACCTGCAACAACTTTCAGAGAGAGCTAATTAGTTGCGGAGTGAAAGAAGGAGCAAATCAGGAAGTAAATCATGCAAAAGGAATCTTGCATGTAGTCCCATGCTCTAACTAAGAGTCTGCATGTAGGTGTGTAGTACTTCCAACAGGGAGTTGCTAAAACCTTCAATGTTATCCTTTTTTGGTGTGGCCTAAATAAAATAGGGAAGAAAACCAATGAAATTTAGTTGATTTGATCATAGTTGGTGGTTCGGTTGTGAAGCTCTGGTATTTGATCCAGGTTGTGAAGCTCTGATATTGGATCCAGATGGGAACTTGGGCGCTAGATTTTGGGGTCGAATCGCTTCATCCCGCAAAATTAAACCATAATTACTCCTTCAAGTTGGCACTGAAATCAAGGTATATATACATACTTTTCAAAGTATGACTATGTGGAGATTATCTATATATGTTTTATTGTCAAGTTTGTTTTGGGTCTCTCCATTTTGGAGCACAAAAAAGGCCCTCCTTATCTGTAGATATTTTATGGGCTTTGTTTATATATGTCTTACTTAAGAATCCAAACTCTATGGCTTGGTTCATGATGTTCCTTTATAATAGAGAATTCACTCTGATATGAATGACTTTCTCATAACCATTCTTCTTACATAGTTGAGTAAGAGAATTTCGGAGCCAAATAAGAACTGTTTGTCTTTAATGAGCTAAATAGAGAATAACTACTCACTTAAATGCATATAAGATAAGCATAATTGCCTTCCATGAGCCCCTTTGTATTTAGGAGTGTATTTCTATGTGATGATTGCTTAATCAACTTTGTTATCTGATGATTACTTAAGCAACTTTGTTATCTTTAAGATTTTTTTTTTGTTTAGTTTCTTTCCTAACTATTGTCACAAATGAGGACAATCAATATTTGTGCAGTTATAGCTTCATTAATGAATTAGGGAAATATATTCTAACCATTGGAGAAGTATATGCTAACCATTGGAGTTTGAACTTACTTAAATTCAGTGAATGACATATATTGCCCACTACATTAATGGAGCTATATCTCCACAAATATTGATAACCATGAATGTGCTTCCTCTATCATATGTCTTGTCTTAATCCTCTTAGTCATTAGCTTATAGCTATATCTTCTTGAAAATATGATTATATCTCTTTTATTAGCGGATGAATATTATTATTAAAGAAAAATAAAGACTAGGTTCACTATATGCTAGAAGTGTTATTTTGCTTGCTTTCCTTAATGAACTCTTCCTTGCCGCTAGACTTCCTTTCTCCCGGAGAATCACCACTATAATTATTTCTGTGCCAAGATTATCAAAAGATATTTTATGGTAAAGTTTGTTTTGGGGTCTTCCTTTTATTCCAACCTATTATCTATTTTCTGCTTCAAATTCCAAATGTGAAAATATACTTTCAAAATCTGGTTGGGAGAGTCATGACAATGAATGGGGATACAACAACCGAGTGGTGGACTTGTTCTCACGCATGACTTTAGTTGCTTCACAGAAATAGACATTCTTGTATTTTTGAGTATTTTATGGGCTTCTTGTGGACCTTTAGCCCCCTTATGAAATGCACTCTGATGAATCACTTAAATCTTAGGATCCTTGGTGTGATAATTAAATAAAGTAGAAGGAAACCCAACATGTTTTGGTTGGGTGAGTAATTTATTTTGAAAAAATTTGCTATCTATCATCTCATGATGGTAATTTTTTTTATAAATTAGGATATTCTTGGAATAAAATATATTCACAATAATTTTCATATTTAAAAAAATAAAAGGAGTACAACCTCCAATTAATCAACAATATAGTTTATGTCATTTAAGGTTTGACATTAATGTCATTGAATGTACTTACTACATTTCTTATTCCAATTAATCAACAATATAGTTTATGCCATTTAATCTTTGACATTGATGTCATTGAATATACTTACTGCATTTTATTAATGCATTGCACAGAAGCTAAATTGCCCAATCAAATAGCCCAACCATGTGATCTGATGATAAAAGCAAAACCCCACATAGTTCACATGTATTTCATCTATTGTTCTCTTTAGTAGATAATCCTCACAGGGTATTTAGTGATATGGCCATGGCCTTTTGTCAAATAGTAGATTACAATCGTCACACTATGACTTTTCATTTGTGATGGTCAAGTCTAATAATTGTCCACTCTAAATAATAAATTATTTTTAGTATAGTTTCAAGATTCTAAATATAAGTTTTTGTTTTGTATAATTTTTGTTTGGAATTTATTTAAAATTTGTTGGAATGTTTTTTTTATTGTTAAATTTAGATAAATTAGTTAAAACATTAAAAATTTAAAATTTCATATTAAATATGAATGTTATATTTTATATAGATTAATTTCTTAATGAACAAGGGTTTTTGGCATAAAATTATGTGATTTTTTGTAAAATGTTGGATAATTTGGGTGAACATGTCACCCGACATCAACATCAAAATAGAGATTTGTAGATCTCATAATGATAGGTGAATTGTTCATCCAAAGCTTCAAAAAAATTAATAAAAAACACACCATTTTGCTCCCAAAAAACTATTGTCCAATATAATGATTGACTATAAAAACCTACCTGCAAAAAGATTAATTTTATATTAAAAAATTTAGACATTTACATATTGCAAACAAAACAATTACCCTTAAAAAAAATAGATATAGACCTACAATTAAATGCTCACATCCAAAGAAAAGAATATAATATAGAGAATTCATGGGACATGCACTATTTAAAAATATAAGCGTTTTTATGAATTTTTTTTTAATCCCGATCATAATCCCATCTACGCAGATGAATAAAGTGAAACTTTACCTTCAAAACTTTTGAGCAATTACAACCTCTCAGCTCAAAATATACATTTAAAAAAACTAAATGCTCCACTACAAAAAGCATAATGTAGAGTGGAAAAA
This sequence comes from Pinus taeda, assembly GCA_000404065.3. Lineage (NCBI taxonomy): Eukaryota > Viridiplantae > Streptophyta > Pinopsida > Pinales > Pinaceae > Pinus > Pinus taeda. The sequence continues at coordinate 247,782 of APFE030970269.1, forward strand.
TCCACATTCTAGTTGGATAATCTAATTATTATATAATGGTGTTGTTATCTAATATATAGACAATTACAACCTCTCAGTTCGAAATATACATTTAAAAAAACTAAATGCTCCACTACAAAAAGCATAATGAAGAGTGGAAAAATCCACATTCCAGTTGGATAATCTAATTATTATATAATGGTGTTGTTATCTAATATATAGTAAAATTGATATTCAATTGTAAGAAAGTTGTTATCAATGACGAATTTGGTTGTCATTACGTTTACATTACGTTCTGGTTTGTTTTTAGCGTTTATTATTTTAAAATTATATATTTACTTTAAATCAGTGTGCTCCCTGCAAGGATTTGTGTGTTTGGTTGGATACATATCCCACACATATCAAACAGGAAAGGGATATGGGATTGGTCTCGCTATATTTAGATTTTGATCCACTCTGTTGAAAAACATCCGGTAGACTTTGGTTAGTGAGTTCTAATTTATACATGTAAACTCCTTATCATTGCACCAACTTATATCATTCATTTTTTTACGCAGAAAACCATTAATTATGCATGAAAACTCTTTATAATTGTATCAACTTACATGATGCACATTTTTGTAGAAAACCAAGTTGAGAATAATTAATATTATTTTGATATTAATGGAGAAAATGGTTACATTGTTCTAACTTTCTCCCTAGTTTAGGATTAGTTCCTAAAGTTTAGGGGTTTGGGTGCAACTTCCTATTTCCTAGTATTGTATTTAATGATGTAATCTTTAATTGATTGTGTAATAGAGTGGACGAGAGTGATCTTTCAACTTTTGTGAGTGTAGTCTCCAGGTGCAGGCCACACCTGAGAGCTACATCTCTTTCTTTTCAATTCTGTTCACATTTTATCTTCGTATCAGAGCTCAAATTGAGTGAGCCCGATCTTTTGTCACTTGTGAGGCTGAAGTGCCTGTAGTAGCTAGCTTGCTTGTGTGGCAGAATTGCCTGTGTGGCTTGAAGCACCTTTGTGGCTGTGTGTACATGAGAGCTCTGTGCTCGATTGAGCAGGTGGACTGTAGAACACCTGGGTCGGACTCAGAAATTTTTTTTTCTGAGCAGAAAGGCCGATTAGTGCGGATTTTGCGCTGACAGTCGCGCCAAAAGAGGAATTAGTGCGGATTTTGAGGGATAAATCGCGCTAGAGCGCGGAGTTTGAGGGATAAATTGCGCTAAGCGCGGGATTTTACGGGAAAGTCGCGCCAATTAAATTACTCTAAGCGATTTTTAATTAGCCCGGATTTTTCGCTCGGGGTAGCGCTAAGGAGATTACTAAACAGCGTGAACTTCGTTTGGCAGTTTGCGAACAGTGTAGATCAGCGGAGTTGCAGATCAGTCCGGGAGAGATAGATCGGGAAAGCGCCAAAGGAGATCTGCGGGAAACCTCGACTTTGTTTGGCAATCTGCAAGGAGAGCAGGATTGGCGAAGTGGCAGATCAATCCGGGAGAGGTGGATCGGATCAACTGTGATCAGATCATTGTTTCGGCTGTGTTGGAAACGCCGAATTTGCTCATTGGAGCGGGAGTGCCAGACATTGCAGATCGATGGCAGAGGTGACAGATCGATCTGACAGGTATTGTTTTTTTTTGTTAAGTAGATTCACAATGAGTAATACGATGGAATCTTACCTTAACGAGTCTGGTAAACTCAACGGGTCTAACTTCACGAACTAGAAGTTTAAGATCCAGACTCTACTCGAAGGTGCGAATGCTTGGGCTATAGTGATAGGCGACGAGCAGAAGCCGACTGCAACCACACAGAAGGAAGACTGGGAAAAACGAGAAAACAAGGCCAAAGTCCTGTTGAAGATGTCTGTGAAAGACAGTGTTATTGCGCACATCAGAGACTACAAAACGTCCGCCGAGATCTGGACGAAAATAAAAAATCTGTATCAGACCCAGAATACAAACAGAGTTTTGGCTCTTAAAAGCAAGCTATTTTCAATGAGGATGGACGAAAGGGAGTCTGCTACTACATTTGTCGCGCGAATTAAGGATGTTAAACACGGATTGGGGGCCATTAGAGTGGCGGTGGCTGATGAAGATCTTGTCGCAATTACAATGAATGGAATGTGTGATGATTTTCAAACCTTCATCACTGGAGTCTCGGCAAGGGAGAGAACACCCACGTTCGATGATCTCACTGTGATCTTGCAGCAAGAGGAAGACCGACAGCAGAACCTAAATCTGAACCCCTAGAGTGACGATCTCGTGCAGGTGGCAAAACGACAACTATCTAAAGGAAAGCAGTTACAACATCAATCAAAGCAAAGAGGAGGAACAACACAGAAGAATCCGCACCCTCAGAAAGGTATGCTTGCAAATCATTATGAAAAGAAATGTTATTATTGTGGAAAACAGGTCATATACAGAGAGATTGTTATTATAAGAAGCAGGCTGATGAGGCAAGGAGGAGACAGGTAAATCCAAAACACAGAGGATATTTTGTTGAAGAAGAAGACCTCAGTCATGAATTTTGATTGTTCACAGTCGACTGTGCTCTTTCAGCATCGAATTAAGATGACATCTGGTATGTCGATTCCGGAGCATCCTCTCACATGACAGGTAATAAGGAATTTTTTGATAGTCTTGAAGAAATTATAAATGGATCAAAAATATATCTAGGGGATGATAATGGATATCAAATTAAAGGTCATGGGGTGATTTCAGTTAAGTTACCAAATGGAAAAATTAGTCACCTTTCAAATGTTTTATATGTACCTGGAATAAAGAAAAACCTGATATCTGTATCCATGATGGCTGATCAAGATATGCATGTCGAATTCTTCAAGACTCACTATGTGATAAAGGACTGCAGGAATGAAATTGTTGCAACAGGCATGCGAGTTGGAAGCCTATACAGGTTGGATGCAAAAAGTATATCAAAGCAAGCCATGGTTGCAGGAGAGTCGACAGCCGAACAACTCTGGAATCAGAGGTTTGGTCATCTGAATCTGTAGGATCTCATGTTGTTACAAAAGAAAGGAATGGTCGAAGGTCTCCCCATCTTTCGTAAAATTCAGTTAAACTGTGATGGTTGTGCCTTAGGAAAGATGCACAGAGAACAGTTCCCTGTGCATGATAGGAGGAGGCAAACAAAAATCTTAGAGCTAGTGCATACAGATGTATGTGGTCCCATGCAGATAAGGTCGCTATGGGGAGAATACTATTTTTTGTTATTTACTGATGACTGCATTAGGTATTCATGAGTTTATTTTTTAAACAAGAAAAGTCAGACTTTCCAATGTTTTATAGAGTTCAAAACCTTGGTGGAAAAACAGTTTGGAAAAAGTATTAAAATTCTCCGATCTGATCAAGGAGGAGAATACAAATTAAAGGAATTCATGAAATACTACAAAACTCACGGGATTGTTCAGCAATATACAATGCCGCATACACCACAGCAAAACGGAGTTGCAGAGCGTAAAAACAGAATCTTGGTGGAATGTGCAAGGAGCATGCTGCAAGGTAAGGGTCTATCTAATATTTTTTGGGCAGAAGCAATAAATACTGTTGTATATTTGAAAAATAGAAGTCCTGCTAGGTTTCTTGGCTTCAAAACCCCTTTTGAAGCCTTATATGGATTTAAACCAGTAGTAAACCACTTAAGAGTCTTTGGGTCAAAGGCATTTGCACATGTACCCAAAGCTGATAGAAAGAAACTAGATCCTAAGGCAGTCAAATGCATCTTAGTTGGTTATGGCACAGAGTTTAAAGCATACAAACTGTTCAATCCTGAGTCTCATAAGACATTTGCAAGTAGAGATGTAGTCTTTCATGAACAGGTACAGGAAAGGAAAGCTAATTTTGGAGATTATTGGCACATTCCATTGCTATTGGAGGAAAGCAGCGAGGATGAAAGGGAGGAGGAACAGAAGCAGAAAGAAGAGAATGAAGAAGAATAACAAGAAGGTGAAAAAGCAGGCCCAGTAATTGCAGAGGAAAACAAATTTGAGGTAAGTCCCCTACCAAGGAGGTTAGGTAGGAAGACTCAATTACCATTGAAGTTGAGAAACTATGCTTTGATGTCAAAAGTTTTGAACATTGTAGAACCCTCTAATTATAAAGAAGCTAGTCAATTTAAGGAATGGAGAGCTGCAATGGATGAAGAAATGGAATCAATTTTTAGAAATGATACTTGGGATTTAGTTGAGCTGCCTAAGAATAAAACACCCATAGGATGCAAGTGGCTGTTTAAACCAAAAATGAATGTAGACGGAAGTATAGATAAGTTAAAAGCTAGGTTGGTTGCAAAAGGATATTCACAGAAAGAAGGTATAGATTTTGATGATACTTTTGCACCTGTAGCAAAGCTAAATACAATCAGAATGCTTATTGCTTTAGCTACTAAATATAATTGGGAATTACACCAGCTTGATGTTAAATCTACATTTTTAAATGGTGATTTAAAAGAAGAAATTTACTTAGTATAGCCAGAAGGATATGTAAAGCAGGGGCAGGAACATCTTGTTTGTAGATTGAAAAAGGATTTATATGGTTTAAAGCAAGCACCCAGGTCTTGGTACGAAAAAGTCGATTCTTTCTTTATAGAGTATGGTTTCCATAGAAGTTTAAATGACCCAAATTTGTATACCAAGTACAATAATCAGGGGCAGATTAATTTGATTTCTTTGTTTGTGGACGACATGATTATAACAGGAGATGCATGTGATTTAATCAAAGGAATCAAAAGGCTTATGGCACAAGTTTTTGAAATGAAGGATCTCAGAAGCCTTCACTATTGTCTGGGATTAGAAGTATTCAAAGATACTGGGCAAACTTTTCTTACCCAAGGGAAGTATGCTAGAAATCTGTTAGAAAAGTTTGGGATGGATTGGTGTAGATCAGCAGCAACACCTTTGCAGCAGAATCTGAAATTAAGCAGTGATGATCGAACTAAGGAGGTAGATGCCACAATGTACAGACAACTGGTTGGTAGCCTGATATATCTAACAACAACCAGACCTGACTTGGCATACTCAGTTAGTGTGTTGAGCCAATTCATGTCGAAACCGCGTGAAAGTCACTGGACAACAGCAAAAAGCGTGTTGAGGTATCTTTGTGGTACTGTTTATTTTGGTATTTTATACACTGATGTATCTGATGTTACTCTAGCAGGTTTTTCAGACTCAGACTGGGCAGGTAACCTGGATGATCGAAGGTCCATCACAGGTTATGCATTCAACATAGGTTCAGGGGTCATAGCTTGGAGCAGCAAGAAACAAAGTACTGTAGCCTTGTCGTCATGTGAAGCTGAGTATCAAGCATTGTGTGCAACAACATGTGAATCGATCTGGTTGAGGAGACTTCTCAAAGATGTAGGAAAAGAACAGAAGCAACCCACTTCTATCAAAAGCGACAACTAGAGCACCATCAAATTAGCACACAATCCAGTGTTTCACAAAAACACCAAGCATATAGACACTCAATTCCATTTTGTTAGAGAAAAAATACAATCAAATGAAATTGCTGTTGAATATTGTAAAACTTGTGACAATGAGGCTGATATTTTTACAAAGCCTCTTGCACGAGTGAGATTTGAATTGTTTAGAAAGATGCTAGGAGTTCGGAGAACTCTTTCTCCATTAAGGGGGGGAGTTGAGAATAATTAATATTATTTTGATATTAATGGAGAAAATGGTTACATTGTGGTAAATTTCTCCCTAGTTTAGAATTAGTTCCTAAAGTTTAGGGGTTTGGGTGCAACTTCCTATTTCCTAGTATTGTATTTAATGATGTAATCTTTAATTGATTGTGTAATAGACTAGACGAGAGTGATCTCTCAAGTTTTGTGAGTGTAGTCTCCAAGTGCAGGCCACTTCTGAGAGCTACATCTCTTTCTTTTCAATTATGTTCACATTTTATCTTGGTATCAGAGCTCAGATTGAGTGAGCCTGACCTTTTGTCACCTGTGAGGGTGAAGTGCCCGTAGTAGCTAGCTTGCTTGTGTGGCTTGATTATGACACAAACAACATTCATGCTCAAATCATGTGTAATGTAGTCGTAAAGCAATTGCAGTTAGAAGTGTTTGTGTCCGAAAAAAGGCCCATATATTACTCACTTGGGGAATACCCATGACCATCAAGAACCATCAAACGGCATATGTATGACAAAAATACACTACATTTCCCAACTTCCCATCCTTTCCGTTATTCATTGTCCAAGTGTGACACTAAAGTGAACATTTTATATCTTATACAAATATAAGAATCCATGAAATGTAGATTTTAACCATTTATAAGAATAATAATAATGTTGCATCTACAAACTTAGTAACTATTAAGTGAGCATACAAACCTCAAGGTAGGTATTTTCCTAAAGTTAACTACAGTCTTAACTTTTCTTTACCATCATATGTTAACTACAACCTTATTTTAGTTTGTTTGTACAAAGGTAATTTATCCATTATACATTATGCATGAGATATAGGATATTGGGTAGAGTTGTTGTAAATACCCATCCAATAGACCAAATGCTACAAATGTTGTGTTTTGACTTTTTAAATATATGGTTTTTTTTAGTTTTGTGATTTTTTATTTTTATTTTGTGTTGAGTTACATTTTATCTTGTTAAAATATGATAATAGTTTACAAATATAAATCTTCATACTTCACAACACCGTTTGAGTGACTAAATGTTTTAACATTCTTACCTCTATCACATTCTAGCCCAAAAAAAATCCTCATACTTCTATTTCAAGACCACAAAACCTAAAAACGTTTTCAATGAAAACATTGAGAAATGAAAGTCTTAAAACTGCAAGAATATTAAGTTACATAGAAAGAAAAAAATTCAAATTAATTATATCAATTTGAGTTACAACAATAACAATAAAATTGATTAAAATTAAAATATAAAAATAATATATTATTATTATTTAAATATTTTTTTTTTTAATATTTAAATGTTCGAAAGAATGAAATAAATATATGTCTTTATAATTGAAATTAATAGCAACCTTTCAAAATTGATCCACCGTTACCGTCAGCTCTGAAGTGAAAGCTCCAAAGGTATATACTCATGTGGAAATTGAATAAATAAGTCGTTTTCTTAAAAGGGGCTTCCCTCATATTAAGGTGTTTATTTACATGAGCTTCGTATTAAAACAAACCAGGCTTCCATCATATTGAAATGTTTTTTCGTATTAAAACAAACAAGAGTTTGTTTTAAAGATATCATGAAATACTTTGTTTTAAAGTTTATTTTAAGTAATCTTATGATATGCTTTCCGGAGATATTTGCGAGTTTCTTATGGGATGTGCGTGAGTCTTCTTTTTCTTTTCTTTTCTTTCTTTTTTTTGTGGTTGTCTTTTTTCCTTTTAAATTGAAAATGTTTTTCAAAAGGGTCTATGTTTTTTAAAATGATTTTTTTCCCTATATTATTTAAGGAAGGGATATTCAAATCCTTAAAATGGGTCTATTAACAGAAGAAGAGGGCATTGTAAAAATGGGTGGCAATAATTAAATATTTTTTTTGAAATAATGAAAGAGAGTTTTGTGAAAGTGTCATTTTCTAGAGAATTTTGTACATTTATTTATATTGTAGAAGCGATTCAACAAAAGTAATTGTATAGGATTTTTTATTGTAAGAAATGACTATGTCTACAAGTTGATTTGTTTACTAAGATGCATTCTATCAGTGCTCAACAAATGGAAAAGTCCAAGAGGCTAAGAAGGTCAAAGCGACAAAACGAAATGTTCAAGATCATTTTGAAAGATTTGGAAGCCAAAAGACAAAAGAATGTCTTTGCATTGAAATGCATAGTGGAATGCGTAGATGGCAATATTCTTCCCCTCTTTTCAGATGCAAAGACAACCAAGGAGGCTTGGGATACCCTTGAGATGATTTTTGGTGTAAGGGGGGGTAATCTAGTTGAAGATGAAGAGTTTGATGAATACCACTTGAGAGTGGATGATAACGATGATGGTTTGTTACCAAAAGCAGAAAAAGGGAACATAAATGGTAATGATCCCATTGTGCTCAGCCATAGGCAGACGATGACTATGATAAATTTATGGAAGAAGTAGAGAAAGAGTTGTTAGATGCTCCTAAATCTCACTATGCACAACCACAAGTTGAGGATAATTTGGTGAATCCAGCAACAATGCTTTTTGATCACAATGACACTACCATTAGGGGTAGGCAATGTTATGGTGAATCCAAAAATTTAGTTTCTTGATGTTCAGTTTGATGAAGGCCAATTGGCTAATGATGAATGCTTGCAGAGGATGCAACAAAAAAATAGTATTGACATAATGTTATTCAGTGAGAGAAACCCACTTAGGTATGAAAACCAAGTGGAAGACAACTTCTTTGGAGAGACATAAGTTAGTAAAGAAGAGGACTCAACAGAGGCAAAGAAGAAAAAATAATATGGTTCTACAATATTTTTAAATTTAAGGTTGATTTTGAATGTGCTTATGTTAGCAGCGACTAGGAAGAAGCAACACAATTTGAACATGAATTAAGGTTCCTTGAAGCATGGGTTACAACACCATGCTTTGATAAAGTCTGCATTCAAGTTGCATTTATGAGTGTTGAAGACAAGTTGGATGATGAAAGCATTAATTAAATCTTCATGTATTAGTGTCCTTAAGAGATAATATTTTATTATTATCTTATGTTGCAACAAATTTACGTTCAAAATACTGATAATGAAGAGCACAATACAAAAGATAAGATGTGGTAACATACCACATAAAAGAAAAAATTTGAAGAAAAATATGACATCCATGGACAAACTAAAGAAACAATGGAATAGTTTCTCCAACAAATAAAGTAACTGAAGTTTGAAGCATCATATGAAAAGACAAAGTTGAAGAAATTTAGAGGATACAAGATATGGAAGAAAAGAAAAAGAAAAGGAAACCAGGTTGATGCCAATTTTTTTAATTGTAAGCCTAGTTGAGACCTAGACCTAAAAACATCTTAGTTTAGATTTTTTTTTGTTTTAATTAAGGAGGAGTGTTGGAGAAACTATTTGCAACCACTTTCTAGGTGTCATAACTATGAAACCAGGTCTCATTGTCATTTTGAATTCAATCCAGTTCGATTGGCTTCTACTTGAGCCATTATTTTTTATGTCTCCTATGTAATTCTATTTAACTGTTGAGAATATTGAGAAGAGCACTTATGCACCACCACCTTTCAATCTTTCTCACATAAAAATTCATGGCCATTGAGCCATACATCGGGAGAAGGAATGACTCAAACATACAATTTCACTCATTACTATAGGGACATCAAACTTGCACTTAATTATGTCCTTGCCTTCCTGATCTTCACCCTTTATTTTTTCATAATTTTTATAATATGTAGATGTGATGATAGATTTTGAAGAAAAAACAAATGGCTCGAACATGTTGGAATGAAATGGAAGCTCACTCGAGTTTTTTTAGGCTTCTTTGTTGGATTACCTAGGGAGCGATGGAGCCTATAAGGAGTGCTAGGGTTTTGGGTTAAGCATATCTTTGGATGATTTCGTCATCATAGGCCTTGACATTGAAATTCACATAGGAGGATATTATAATCTTAGGGAAGAAATATTCTTAGCCCTCTATGGCATCAAAGACGAGAGGTTTCAATATTTTTAAGCATGAATACCATGTTGCCACAAACGATTAATTGAAAATATGGACGAGCTATGATGCTTCTCATCTATGTTTGGGCTTCGAACTTTCTTTGCTCCATGACTATTTTCCTGACTAGGAAATGTGAATGTTTTGAATCAAGAATGAGGCATTCTGTTGCTACATGTTAGCGAATCCTGCTTGGAAGTTAATACTTTGTTAACTGTATTGGGTATTCTCTTCTATATGAATTTTATTATGGCCTTTTTCAAATAGATTTGGCAAGAAATAAAAATGCATGAGAGAAGCCTCCATGTAAAATGTTTTTCATTATATATAATCACACTCTTCTCGATCATTAGAGGAATGCCTCCAATTGAAAAAGGCATTGATTGTGATTTTCAATGGGATTTCAAGGAAGCCTAAAAAAAAAAATTGACTGAATATTCTAGCAAGACATGTTTCTCAGGTCAATAATGGTTGTCTCATGCTACTACCCTTGAAATTGCAAGAATGATATCAACAAAGTGTGTGTCAACTTTTTAGAAAGAGGGGTCTGTTATCACTCCAAAATTTCTCTAGATTTGTTATGAAAGATATAATAGAGGTAACCACAAACCTACTTTTGAGATCAGAATCTAGCCTTCCCAATGCTTAGAGAGGACTCTCTCCTTATGATTTAACATTGTTTAGTTAATTGATTTTAGGCTAGTTATTTAAGCTTTGATTCAGTTTTGATTTGATTTGGTGGTGGAATCATTGATTTATATGGACAGAGGGATGTCTTTTACCATTGGGCTATGAGGTCAAGTGTCAAAAAAATAGGATTGGATCAAGTTCTAAAGATAGTGTTTACAAGGCAAGGTAGCTGAATAAATTCAGATCTTAAGGCTAGATGGTGAAGTGGTTTTCAATCAAGGTCAAGGAGAAGTTAAGGGTTCCTCAAACCAAATAATGAAGGAAATGGTAGGGTTCAATCGAAACTAGGGAGCAATGAAAGATTCCCTAATCTGGATATCAGAAGAAAATATTAAAATGATTAATTGTTCAAGATAGAGTGTACTTAAAGAAATTATGTAATATAATTCTAGTTAATTCATTCAATTTAGATAACATGCAAGTTTGTGAAACACTTAAGAAAATAACAATTTGACAAAAAGAAAATACTTCATTGAAGTGGCCCAACACATGAATCTTGTAATGAAATCTCTTTATTACTCAGTCCAGTCTATTGACTTGAAAAAATTGGTACAATGAACGCTCAGGTTACAAATCAATAAAACTATAGAAATGTCTAGAAATCCACACTCTATACTTCGAATAATGAAATATTTATACAAAAATAGTTAGAAAATATCCCAAACTGTCTTGGGAATTAATCTAGGAAAAAGAAATATCTTCATGCAAGAAGATAGAGACATATTTTTAACTACTGCAATCTGTCCATGTTTATTAGGCCGTGTTTTTAGATCTTTTGCTACCTTCTCTCACTTGCTGTTTGATTTCCACGTTGGTTGTCTTTTTACTTGGCTTTTTAAGTGATACTCTTTTATCTGGCTGATCTATTACTTTTCTTTCGCTACTCTATTTTTACTTTTACCTTGTATTTTTATAATAAGTCATTCAATTTTTCCCATGTTTCTACATCTAGTAATTTAATATTTACCATTTTTATGTAGATTTGATCTGTTTCTGTGTATTTGGCAAAGGTGGGCTTATTTACAAAAAGGTGTTTTACCTCATGCTCGAGGTAAAATAGGTTCTCAAATGTCTGCTTCAGAGCCTTTCCTGTAGGCATCCCCTCCATAGAGGAATTATTGCCTTGATCTCTTGTCACTTCTATGATTTTCCTGTTGTAGTCTTCTTGTGGCATCAATTTGTCATTTATTACCAAGACATTTGGCAGACCTTTCTGCCTTAAAGCATCAAAATTAACCATGAACCTACCTATAGCTAGCTCCATGGTTTGGCATTTGTCCTCAAAGTTTATCATTAAGTTTCTCTTAGTGAGCACTTTCTTCACCTCTAATATAGTGCCAGTTCTGTTAGCTATGTCCAGCTCCTGCAATTCATACTTATTTTTAGAGTTAAGGAATTCGATTATTCTGGTAGCTTCTTCTAGCATGTCTCTAAGCTCATCCTTAACTCTCTAAATTTCTTTAGTAGCCTCTTTTACTATATCATTTTGTTTAAAGATGACTTGTATAGATGGCCAAATATCTCAATGATATTGGCCCATAGTTGTTCTTTAGCTCAGGCAAGTGGCTCCTTTAATGTTAACTCTTTCTCTAAGTTATCTGTCCTCTTAGTCAATTTGGTTGACTTCTGAACTTCATTATTGTACATAATCTATGCGAGTTTCTTCTCATCCTCTAGACTTGTTATTTGTTCTTTTAGTTTATTTATCTCAATGGTCTTAATGGACATGTCCTCCATTGCTTTGACCAATTTTCTTGCCTCATCACTTGGCTGAGCTGCTGTTATTGTCGAACTTGTTGCTGATGTAGATGTTGTTGCAGTTGTAAGTGCTGTAGACAATGGAGCTGTGGGGGCCAATGAAGCTTCCAAGGTTGATGGATATGTTGTAGTCACTATGGGAATGACAATGGTAGTGGTTGTCTCAAGGCTGACCCGTCTTAGCTGTATTAAGTTGTTCAACTCCTCCATTTCTTTCAATTGATCATTTAATTGGAGAATGAGATCCATCATCTTCTCCTGTTGAGTTTGGCTTTCAATGACCTCCTTAGTTTATGGATGCTCTAAATAACGTAGCTTCAATTGTTTCTTTAAAGCTGCAATATCACCATTTTTCTTCTTTATCAATTTCTCTACAGCCTTGACATCATTGGGATTATATCCAAGCTCAATCACCAAGTCTTCCAGTGACTTGATTCTATTATCCTTGGCCTGTGAGGATGCCTTTTCTAGCTTGTACTGTGCTGTAATATTATCCAGTGAGCTTTGGAGTTTGTGCACAGGCATTGCTTTATTTGTCATTGTGGAGTAAATCATCTCACTTACCTATTTATGGAACTCAATTTGGTCTATGGGGTGAACGTCCCTAGCCAAAACCTCAAAATCTATTTTTCTATAGTCTTTTAATGATTTGGGCCGCTGGACTATAGGTTGCATGAATGTCATTTACATTTTACCATTCTTAATGTCAAAGGATAACATTAACCTATTCTCATTTGCAGGTGTTTGCTTGAAGTATCGAGCATAAGTCTTTGCCTTTAATGCCTCATTCCTCAACTTAATTTCCTTGTATTTTTCTTCCATATCTTTCACTTTATCCATAGGCTTGCTGGATGAAGAGACTTCAATGTTGAGCTATTTCTCAATAAGTTGGGTGTCTGAAGTAGAAGGCTGGTGTGTTTCACTTGAAGCTATTGGGCCTTACTCCTTCCAACCGTTGTGTCAGTGTTAGTGATTTCCATTGTCCCAATGGTGTCTTCTTACTCAGTTACACGATTAATCTTGGTCCTCTTCCTATAATTGATCTCAAATCTTTCATCTGTAGTGTCCATTATTGAGCTAGAACCTTCTTCCCTATTTCTTTTCACATTTCTGTTCTTCATTGGCCGGAGTCTGCAAAATGGGAGTAATAGTCATATGTTCTTATAGGGCTAGAACCTGCAGAAAGGAACTTGTACCAATCTGCATTTCCACATCAATTAATGTACTCTCAACATCTATTAAAGTGTTCTCAAACCATTTTGACTGGTTGGCATATCTCTTAATGTCTGGCCTGGGATCATGTATGAAAGGACTCAATTTGAGTTTGAGCCTTAGTTTATGTATGACTCCATTACGGTCATACTGCCACATCAAATTGCTCTTGAAGTTCATCTCCTATAAGAGTTTCTCTACCTCTTGTCCAACTTCCCTATCATTACAAATAAAAGGGCCCAATTGGTTGTTGATCTTAAATTTAGTCTTCTTCCTGGCTGATAGGAAATTACCCTCATTAGAGTTTATTATTTGCCTAAAATACTCTAATGCAAATATCCTCCCAAGGAGGTATTTGGGCAGCTTGTAGGGAGTGAGTTGGCATCCATATATTCTGATTTATTTTGTGGTCCTAGTAGATACCAGTCTCCCACTGTATTGCCCTTAGTCAACTGTAAAACTCTCTTAATCTCCTCACTTATCTTGGGTTGATAGTTACTAGTCAACATGTTTATAACTGGATTAACAAATGAATCAATGAAGCCTTTGTAAGTAAAAACAATGGAATACATTTAGATCAATGGTGTCAAAAAGATGACAAATCTTGGATTGCCCTTGGTGTCTAACTTTTGGATGCTGACAAGAAACTTATCTGACTGAAAATATAGGAACATGTGAAACAATATAGATGAGTATTTTAATACTCTTTCATTTGGCAATTTGATAAATTGTTCATGGATTCTGTCTGCCAAGAACTAATCATAGTTGTAAACTCTAGCAGGAGGCTTGCTTGGGAAAAAGATAGAAAGGAAAGAAAGAAAAAACTCATCCACATGTTCATCATTGGTGTACCCTAGAATGAAAGACAGCATGGTAATACTTTGTCTACTTCTCTCAGAGAAAATGGTGGCAACGTATGGAGGACTATCTGTAGGAGTATGAGACTCCTTTATGATGAAAGTTTGAAAAATCTAAGCCTTGTTGGGAAGGTCTAGCTGTATGTAGAGTTCAAGTAAACATTCAATGTAAAGTGGGGTCTCATTTGGGCTTGATTGGATCTGCAGCATTTGATTTATTGATTCTATACTAATGGTAAATAACACCTATTGATCAGGGGTGACTATGGCTCTCTGTCTTGGAATAAAGTAGGCTTGGCAAAAGTGGATGATTTCTATGAATGGGTGTACTTGTGGGACCAAGTACTTGGGAAAATTTGACTCCCATAGCTGAATGTCATCATTCTGGTTGAAAAGCTTGTCTTTACTCCAGCAGTGGAGTTTTAGTAGGTAGCTAGGGGAAACAATATCCTTGAATTCAAATTGTTTTTCGACTAATGGAAGGTGGTGAATATCCAGGTGAGGGGTTTGCAGAGGTCTCAATACTAGAGATGTTTGGGAAGCCATAATTTGGTTTATTCGGCTAAATTATTCTCTCTATGGCTTAAGGAATAAGGTGAGAATTTCAAGAATAGTGGGGAGGGTAGTATCTGTCTGTAAAAAGGGGTTTGGGCGCACAATAAGATTTTCTTCAATTTAGGTAGGTTTTTAAATTAAATTAATTAATTAATATTTTAATAATCACTGTGCATAGATTGAATCACAAGGTTGTTCTGGTTCTATCAAGAATACATGGAATTTTGACGGTCTGGTGTGGAGACGGGGTTTTGTGGTAGTAGTAGAGGTTACTGAGGCTTCAGTTGTCAATTCGCTTCTTCAATTTAGTGTCTTGAGTGTCTTATGGTTGCAAAGGGTGGTTAAATTGGTTGTGCAAAGGTTCAGGGTGTCAGAGTTGGTTAACAGAGTTTTGCATTGAAAAGGAGCGAAAAGAGAAAATGGAGCATTTTCGGCTTTTTACCCAAAATGATTAGATTTTGACGTGAGAATTGGAGAATGAATAGTGGAAAGTTTTGGTTTAGGTGGAGAGGTGGTTTTAGTCCATATCACATGACTTTTGGGTGGGGGGAGGTATTTTTCGTGATCACATGATATAACCTAGTGCCACCACATAGCCAAATAGTGCTTGGCCAAAACGACAAATCTCATGTGCTCTTGGGACATTAATTGTCGGACGATGAATCTACATGATATGGTTATGCATCATTGAATATGAAAGTGGGATATCGGAGGGGTATCATGTGGTAAAGTTGCACGGGAGGAGTTGGAAAGTGGTTGGCGGGGCCTGGGGTTTAATTACAATGAATTGTAATTAATTAATAGATAATGATGGGTTTTTAATACAAGCAGTGGGTTAATGAAGGTGGCGAGCATGGGTTATATTTCATAGTTTTTAACTATACGGTTTGGTGGGTTAAAAAGGGGGTCAGGAAATTATAACGTGGGGTATTTATAAAGTGGGACTTTAGGAAAAAAAATTGGATAAAGGGTTTTTGTAGGCTTTTAAGGGGAAAGGGGAAATTAATAAGGGGGAAATTATTATTTGTGATGGGAATGTGTTTCACACTAGGGAAAAGGGGTTTTGGGAAGGGGGAATGATTTTTTGAAGGGTGAAGTCTAGGAAATGTGTGAATCAAAGGGATAAAAGGTCAAAATGAAGGGAAAGCGTTTTTACAAGTAATTAAGGGATAATGAGGGGAAATTAGTAAATAAGTATGTGGGCATGTAGTGAAATGAGCGGAAATTAGTAAATAATCTTTAGTGAATGTCAGTTCTCTTTCACAATTCCTTCCACACATGAAACATAAGATTAATCATGATGAATGTGCTTTTTGACTTAGCAACCTTGTGCACTTGCACAACTTCTTCTACCTACCCTTGATTTACCCTATCATTTTCTCTTCATTCATTGGCTACATTTGAGCTTGCTGACACTTTATTCTTTTTCTTTTGAAAAGCAAACTATCTAATTTTAACCTTATAACTTCCAATGGCTTAGATTAAACTGTTGAGCTCATTTTTATTCTCTACCTAACTACTAATCTACCAAGATTAAACAGTTTGGTTAGATGCTTATTCTCTATCTATCAACATGAAAGTTAAAGCATGAATGAGTCAAGATTAAACTATATGACCATCATGGATTGAGGTATTTTTGATAAGCTGCACACAATCTTATTTTGCAAAGTAAAGTAAAAGGAGTGGCAATCGAATTTGCACACTTTCATGATCTATTTTTATATATTTTTTGAGGTTCATATTTTTTACCTTTTTGATATTTTTCTTTCTTTTGGTCCTTTCATTATTCTTTTAGGACATACCCTTTTTACATTTTTTAATTTTAATATGGGAGAACATTTTGGAGAAAGAAAAAGTATGTACGACATTGCAAAACCAACCATAGCCAATTCAAAATTAGGAATCCTCTTATTATAGGACCCTAAAAGTGGCTCCACATGGGAATGGCATTTCCTGGTGAAATGTCAAGAACTTTAAGATCAGTAGCCTTTGAAACTTTGACTGTGGTTTCCTTGTAACTGCTCCTCTATGATCTGCTTTATTCATACGTATGATTGTTTACCTTTCAAAGCTCAAGGCCTTCTCTTCGGACTTCAACCTCAAAAGATTACTAGCCAATCCAATCTAAACTTTCAATGTTATATACAATGAGAAAAGTAAAATGAACAATTGTTAATCTATGGATAAGTAATGCTTCAACATTCTATCATTGAATAGTCCTCTTGGTATATCTATTCCATCTAAATGTCTCAAGATAAATGCATTGTTACCTCTGTAACCATAAATGATATAAGGGCCTTTCCATAGGAAATAAAATTTACCATGTTTACCCTTCTCTTATTTTCTAGAATCCCATTTAAGTACTTTGTCACCTATGTAAAAATCAATAGCTTTGGTTTTCTTGTCAAAAATCTTTTCTGTTTTATCGTGGATCACTTGTGATTTCACATAGACTTCTTCTCTAGTTTGCTGCAAGTGTATTCTCTGATTTATCCTCCTTTGGATATCATTTGGTTCTACTTGCAAGTCTTGAATCATTTTCATCACTAGTACTCCTAAAGAGGATGGAAAAAGAGCATCCATTCCATATACTAGCTGGTAGGCAGATGTACCAATGGAATTTTTGGTAGTTAGTCTATCTGCCCATAAGGAATTAACCAACTTTTTGTTCCATGTCTTCTTGTTGTCTTCTAGCAATTCCTTGGTGAAGTTAACAAGGGTTTTGTTTGAGGATTCTGCAAGTCCATTACCTTGAGGGTAGTAGGTAGTGGAATGGCCAAGGGTAACGTGGTATCTATTACAAAAGTCTACAATTTTCTTGGATTTTAAAGCAGATACATTATTAGTAATGAGCTTTTGGTGGCAACCAAATATAGAAATGATGTTGTTCTCAGGGAATGAAATCATGACAAAGTAATCAGTTCCTATCAAAATACATTTATGTTGGGCTAAGGAGGATGGGTGAATTTCCCCAATGAAGTCTAAACCCCATTGTTGAAAATGCATTTCTGTGGAGATGGGTTTCAGAGGTAATGGTAAGAGCTTCCTTTTGCCCTCAAATATTTGGCACTTGTGATAGGAGGTCACATATTTCTAACATCTGCAAAAAGGGTGGGCTAGTAAAACCTACCCTTGAAATCTTATCAACAATTGTTTTCTAGTATAGGTGTCCTCCACAATCGCCTACATGAAATTCTCGCATAACTTTGTCAACTTCATCTTTTAATAAACAATTCAATAAAATGCCACCATTATCTTTTCAAAATAAAGCATTGTCTATGATACAATATTTTATTGATTTCATTTTCAAAAATCTACTTTTAGTTTTAGATAAATCAAAAGGAGCTTGTAAATTTAGTAATACAAATATGATATCTGCATATAAGGGTGAATCTGCAAAAGCTTCACTAATTTGTGGAGTCGTCATCTCTTCCTGATCATCTAGGGCACCAATGAAATTTATATCTAAGGCCTAACAGTTTGATTCAACCATGTTTTTAGTTAAACCTTGGCCTTTGATAAGTTTTGTAGGCTTTATTTCTATGTCATATTCCAAGATAGTGGCCATCCATTTTCCTCCCTTTCCTTTAGGCCCATTTTGTATCAAAATTTCCTTTACTACTGAATTTGGAACATAAGCAATGATGTGTGAGTACAAGATATACGCTCTGAAATATTTAATAGCTTTCACTAAAGCAAGTTCTTGTTTTTCCCTTATGTTATACTTTAGTGTAGCATCTCTCCAAGATTTGCTGAAAAATGCAATAGGTTGCTCATAACCTTGATCATTCTTTTGCAACAAGATTGCTACAATAGCATGTTCTGAAGAAAAAGAAAAAATTATAAAATCATTTTTGAAATTAGGATTTATGAGGACTGGTGTTTTAGTAAGGGCTTCTATTATTACGTCAAAAGACTATTTAGCCTCTACTGTCCACTTAAGTGCTGAATATTTCTTTAACATGTTATTCAATTCTCTGATTAATTCTACTAAGTTAGAAATGAATCTCCTAAGAAACATTATTTTTAATAAAAAATGATTGTAATTCTTTGATGTTCCTAGGATGAGTGACGTTCAGGATTGCCTCTATTCTAGCTATATATATCCTAATTCCATATTTTTGATATTATGTGTCCCAAGAGTTTACCTTCTTCTAGACCGAAGAGTGTCTTTTTGGGATTCAAGAAAATGCCAAATTTTCTACATTTAATAAAAAATCTTCTTAGGTGATCTAGATGTTCATTATCTAATTTGGAAAAGACTGTGATGTCATCTTGGTAAGGAACTAGAAATTCATGGATTTCCTTTGCAAAAGCTATGTCCATTTCTCTTTGGAAGGTAGTCCCTACATTCATTAGTCCAAAACGCATCTTCAAATACATAAAATTACCCCAGGGAGTGGTAAATGCAGTCTTTGCTTGATCCTCTGGTTGAACTAAGATTTGGCTGTATCTAAAGAATCCATCAAGCAATGAAATTTTGGATGACCATACTACCATCTGGAGATTGTGATCCATTTTAGGGAGTGGGTAGTTATACTTTAATGATACTTTGTTCAAGTTGCTACAATTGACACAGAGTCCGATTTCTCCTATTTTCTTTCTAGTAGTGACCAAATTAGAGAGCAAATTTGAATATCTAATTGGTGCTATGATTTGTGCATCCTATATCCTTTTTATTTCCTTTTCAATTAATGGCATAAGAACTGGATTAATTCTTCTAAGCTTTTGTTTAAAGGGTTTATGATCTTCTTTGAGGGGTATCTTATGTTGAATAATGCTAGTATCATAAGACTTAAGGTCTTCATAACTCCAGGCAAAGGCATATTGAAACTCTTTGAATATACTTATGTATTTCATCTTTTCATCTGGGGGTAACGCTTTTGATACTTTGATAAGCTTGCATTTTTATTTTGTTCCTATGTTACATTCTTCTATGTCTGCTCTTAAAGGCTCCATTTTTGGTTTTCTAGCCACATCATTTAAATCAAACAAATCTTCTAGTCAGACTAATCCCTTAGGCAAACAATTATTCTTAAGGTTTAAAATCTCATAATCATCATTCATTATTTCTTCTATTTCTATTTTTTCTAAGTTATCTATTTCTTCTTTAGTGAATTTAGTGGGTTTATCTACATCTAAAGCATTTATTTCTATCTCACTATTTATGAAATTATCTACTGTACAATCAATATCTATGTTACAGTTTTGAAACTCTCCTTCAACATTCATGAAATCATAGATTTGAGAATCTTGTGAAAAAATCTGCCAATATTTTAGATTATTAGGTATGACAGGTATGTGTCTCACTTCAGTAGTGTATTGGTGGTTGGGTAGAAAAGGTAATCTACAAGTGCTAGCAAAAGTAGCCAAACTATGAGCTTGCATGTTCTGTTTCCTAGGAATAGTAGCGAAATCGGTTTCAAGGAGTACCTTAATTAGATCTAGAACAGTTTCTCCGTATTGGCTAAGTCTGGGATTATGCACAAAATATTCCCCTTTAACTTGTTTTATGATCAATTTGGAGTCTCCCATGATAGAAATTATCTTGGCTCCAAGATTTCTTATAATGTGCAGTCCTAAGATTAAAGCCTCATACTCTGCCATGTTGTTTCTGCATTTAAATTTTAATCTAAAGGCATGACCTTCAGACTGATTATTTTCTATTTTATGAATCCAAACTCTCACACCTGCTCCTAATCTATTTATAGAGCCATCAAAATCCAAATTCCATAGAGACACATGAAATATGTTTTCACTATCATGTGATTTGTGTATTTCTTCTACAGTTGTGATTTCATTTTTGTCATTGTCTGAATTATACAAGATAAATGAGTCCATATCAGAATGCATGGAGTATATAGGGAAATTTTGTGGTTGTTCTACACTACTTACCATGTATTTCATCAAGATCTCACTGTAAATATTTGTTTCCTGACCAAACACAAAGACGGTGGCATATGCCATGTTTGATTGTAGAGATCCTTCCAATTCCCCCCCCCCCCCCCCACATGAGTGAGATAAAAACATTCCATACTTGGGTGGGATATCAACAACTACTATGTCCATAACAATACTCGTTGTTGGGCACTGTACTAGAGTCACACACAAATCTTTAATTAGGCCAAGGCATTTGACTTTGTTGGAATCAAAAGTAAACAAGTCCTTGTAGGGTCTGGTAATATCTAAGTTTAATTTCTCCATGTTTTCCTTAGCATTAGGTTATGGGGTGTCCCTGAATTTAACATAGAATTATGTAAGATTTTATCATGAACATTTAAGATAATGTAGAATGGAGGAATACCCCCTTGCTGATGTGTGCCATTTACTTCTGGGCCAAATAATAACTCAGGTTGATCATCATTGAGGTTTACAACATCTTCTCCTTCACCTATGTTTAGTGTTTGAATGACTTGTGCTTTATATGATTCATTTTTCACTAACTATGTCAAAGGAATTGATATTTTCAATTCGGCTATCTTAGTCTTAATGTTAAATGGCAATTGAGTTTTGCTTGACTGTGTGTGATCTTCCTAAGCAATTTTTGTGTATGTAGTTTTATCTTCTTTTTTAGCACTTGGCAATTTAGTTTCTGTACCAGTTGTTTTGTTTTGAATTCTCTTATTTGGAAAAGTTTGACTAATAGTTGAAGTTTGAGTCTCAGCTGAAGTTATATCTACAATTTTAGGGTTGGAAGTCTCCTAAATTCCTCTAGGGAGAATTTGTAGAACATTGTTCACAGGAGCTTCTGTTATTATTTTAGTTTGTACTTAGACTGATTTATTAAAGGGAATTTCAGTATTCTTTTCGATTCTAAGGGTGCACTATTAATGAACTCATAGATAGTAGATTCATAGCCTTGTTTGAAGTCAAAGGACTCTCCAAATTCTAATTGAAATTGTTGTAACATGTACAATTCATTTTCTTCCTAAGTAAGAAAAACAACATCTTCGTTTTTAATCCCTAATAGGTTTATTTGGGTGTCATCCTCTTCATCATGGTTTTGTGAACCCTCGGCGTAGTTTTCCTGGAAAGGTGGTTTAACCTGTTGATTAGGTATAACATTTTTTCTAGTATTAACATTTGTCCTAAAGTTGGGGTTTCTAATTGGGGTTTCTTATTGACTTTCCCATTGAGATTTTCTTTCCATATTTTCTAATCTATCCATTATCCTGTCTACACCTTTAACTAAGATGTCTATTTTACCATCTGACATGGATAGTTCCTCTTTTATGGTAACTCTTTTCTCATTCCTTATCCTAACTTTCCTAGCTAATAAATTGGCTTCTACACTAACATCATTACTTTGCATGTGTTCCAATGTTTCAGGGTTTCTTTCTCTTACCTTGTAAGACATATTAGTGTCAAAACCATCAAGAAATTTGATTAGTGCTAGGTTTGGTGGAGGTTTAATAGCTGTAAGGGATTGCAGTATAGATATTGTTGAACCTAGTACAATAATCCTGAACAAATTCATTAGGATCTCTTCTAATTTTTTCATATTCGGACAATATTTGTAAAGGGTTTTTCTTTCCTTCCCATCTATTAATAAACAATCCATGGAAAGAAGCTAAATCAACACTATGATTAGTAGGTAAACCTTTAAACAATTTCTTAACATCCCCTACTAGTGTTTGGGCAAATAACATCATTTGCACATCAGACTCATCAATCTCATGTAACTCAAACTAATGAGTCATTTTATTCTCATGCTTCCGGGTAGTATAATGACTAGTAGCATCAAATAGAAATATTTTACTTTGTTAGTCTTCAAGCATGCCATGTAATTGAGCTGGTAAAACCAAAGGTGCATATCTGTCTACCATGGTTGAGGTTCTAGCTTGGCTAGGAGGTAAAGTATTGGTGCTTGCAGCAAAACTTGAGATGGATGTCGATGAATTAGATGAGCTTGAGATGTTTGGCTGAAGAGGAAGTTGAGGAATAACCGGTTTAGGGGAATGAAGTGTGGTTGTTATTATACGTGAGGTG
This sequence comes from Pinus taeda, assembly GCA_000404065.3. Classification (NCBI taxonomy): domain Eukaryota; kingdom Viridiplantae; phylum Streptophyta; class Pinopsida; order Pinales; family Pinaceae; genus Pinus; species Pinus taeda. The sequence continues at coordinate 270,449 of APFE030970269.1, forward strand.
GTAGTAAATAAATCTCAATTTACAGTTTTTCAAGGCTTTGTAGAAATTTCAAAGGCAGCGGCAGTTAGGGTAGTGAATTCAACTAATTGTTGAAGATAGGTTTTATCTATATGCCTTATCAAGGTTGAGGTTAAAGCTTCTAGTTTATCAAAAGTGTCCAAAACATGTTGATCTAAATCAGGATATATATACACCATCTTTGACTCAATAAAATGAATAAAATTAGGGTTTATTACAATATCATGAATTGAATTTTGAGATTTGGTTCTAAACAAAGAAAGCTCAAATGATAAATCAAACTGGATATCCTATAAAGTTGATATCTCTTTAGGGAGTGAATTTTCTTTAATTAATTCACTACTATGTCCTTGAGTTTCTACATTTTTTGGTTTCTTAAAAAATTGTCAGGATCATCAAATATTGTAGTAAGGTCTAGACATGTATTTCCCCTAGTATAATGTGTTCTTTTGGAAGCCAAAATTCTATTTTTTTTATTTTTTAGTGAAACGTTTTTAACAACTCTAAAATGATCTTAAGGTAAAAATGATGAGATTTAAAATTTCTTTAAAGTTTTATTAAACTTAGGACTAGTCCCGAGTATGGTCGCTAATATGTTATCACTCTAGAATTTCTCTAAAGTTTTTATGAAAGAAATAATAGAGGTAACCACAAACCTACTTTTGAGATCAGGATCTAGCCTTCCTAATTCTTAGAGAGGGGTCTCTCTTTATGATTAAACTTTGTTTGCTTAATTGATTTTAGGCTAATTATTTAAGCTTTGATTGGGTTTTGATTTTGATTTGATGGTTGAGTAATTGATTTAGATGGATAGAGCGATGTCTTTTACCATTGGGCTATGGGGTCAAGTGTCAAGAAAATAGGACTAGAACAAGTTCTAAAGATAGTGTTTACAGGACAAGGTAGCTGAGTAAATTCAGATCTTAAGGCTGTATGGTGAAGTGGTTTTCAATTGGGATCAAGTTGCAAAATAAGGGTTCCTCAAACCCAATAATGAACGAAATGGTAGGGGTCAATCGAAACTAGGGAAAAATGAAGGATTCCCTAATCTGGATATCAGAAGAAAACATTAAAATGATTAATTGTTCAAGACAGAGTGTACTTAAACAAATTATATAATATAATTCCAGTTAACTCATTCAATTTAGATGACATGGAAGTTTGTGAAACACTCAAGAAAATAACAATTTGACAAAAATAAAATACTTCACTCAAGTGTCCCAAGACATGAATCTTGTAATGCAATCTCTTTATTACTCAGTCTACTCTGCTGACATGAAAAATTGGTACAATGAACCCTCAGGTTACAGATCAATACAACTATAGAAATTTCTAGCAATCCACACTCTATACTTTGAATTATGAAGTATTTATATAAAGGTAGTTACAAAATATCCCAAACTGTCTTGTGAATTAATCTAGGAGAAAGAAATATCTTCATGCAAGAAGATAGAGACAGATATTCAACTGCTGCAACTTGTCCCTGTTTATTAGGCTGTGCTGTTAGATCTTTTGCTACCTTCTCTCACTTGTTGTTTGTTTTCCATGCTATTTGTCTTTTTACTTGCCCTTTTAACTGGTACTCTTTTATTTGGTTGATCTATTACTTTTCTTTCACTACTTTGTTATTACTTTTACCTTGCCTTTTTACATCAAGTCATTTAATTTTTCCCATGTTTTTGCATCCGGTAATTTAATATTTACCATTTTTTTGTAGATTTCATTTTCTTTTGTCTATTTGGCAAAGGTGGGCTTATTTACAAAATGGTGTTTTACCTCATGCTCAAGGTAAAATAGGTTCTCAAATGTCTGGTACAGATCCTTTCCTGTAGGCATCCCCTTCATAGAGGAAATATTGGCTTGATCTCTTGCCACTTCTCTGATTTCCCTGTTGTAGTCTTCTTGTGTCATTAATCTATCATTTATTACCAAGGGATTTGGTATACCTTTCTACCTTAAAGCCTCAAACTTAACCATGAACCTGGTTATAGCCAGCTCCATGGTTTGAAATTTTTCCTCAAGGTTCATCATTAAGTTTCTCTTAGTGAGCACTTTCTTCACCTCTAATATAGTGGCAGTTTTGTCAGCTATGTCCAATGCCTGCAATTCATACTTACTTTTAGAGTTAAGGAATTGGATTATTCTAGTAGCTTCTTCTAGCATGTCTGCAAGCTTGGCCTTAACTCTTTGAATTTCTTCAGTAGCCTACTTGACTAAATCATTTTGCTCAAATATGACTTGTATAGATGGCCAAATATCATTGAGGGAGTTAATGATATTGGCCCATAGTTGTTCTTTAGCTCGGGCAAGTGCCTCCTTTAATTTTAACTCTTTCTCTAAGTCCTTTATCCTCTCATTCAACCTGGTTGACTTCTAAACTTTATTCTTGTGCATAATTTGTGGTATTTTCTTCTCATCCTCGAGACTTGTTATTTGTTCTTTTAGTTTATTTATCTCAGTGGTGTGAATGGACATGTCCTCCATTGCTTTGACCGGTTTGCTTGCCTCATCACTTGGCTGATCTGTTGTTGTTGTTGAACATGTTACTGATGTAGATTATGTTACATTGAGACGTGTCGTAGCCAGTGGAGCTGTGGGGCCAATGAAGCTACCAAGGTTGATGGAATTATTGTAGTCACTATGGGAATGGCAGTGGTAGCGATTGTCTCAAGGCTGGCCTGTTCCAGGTGTAGTAAGTTGTCCAAATCCTTCCCCGGTTCTTTCAATTAATCATTTAATTGGAGAATGAGATCCATCATCTTCTCGTGCTGAGTTTGGCTTTCAAGGACCTCCTTGTTCTATAGATGCTTTGAATGAGACAACTTCAATTGTTTCTTTAAAGCAACAATATCCTCATTTTTCTTCTTTATCAAGTTCTTTGTAGCCTTGACATCATTGCGATTATATCCAAGCTCAATCACTAAGTCTTCCAGTGACTTGATTCTGTTATGCTTGGCCTATGAGATTGTCAAGATGCCTTTTCCAGCTTTTACTATGTTGTAATATTATCCAGTGAACTTTGGAGTTTGTGCATAGTCATTTCTTTATTTGTCATTGTGGAGTAAATCATATCACCTGCCTATTTATGGAACTCAATTTGGTCTATGGGGTGAACATCCCTAGCCAAAACCTCATAATCTATTTTCCTATATTCTGCGAATGATTTGCGCTGCTGGACTGTAGGTTGCATGAATGCCATTTTCATTTTACCTATCCTAATATCAAAAGCTGTCCTTAACCTATTCTGATTTGCAGGTGTATGTTTGAAGTACTAGGCATAAGGCTTAGCCTTTAATGCCTCATTCCTCAACTTAATTTCCTTATATTTTTCTTTTATATCTTTCTCTTTATCCACAGGCTTGTTGGATGAAGAGACTTCAATGCTAAGTTAATTGTCAATAAGTTGAGTGTTTGAATTAGAAGTTTGTTGAGTTTCACCTGAAGCTACTAGGACTTTAATCATTCCAACCATTGTGTCAGTGTCATTGATATCCACTGTCCAAATGGTGTCTTATTGCTCAGCTACAGGATTAAGCTTAGGCCTGTTCCTGTAACTGATGTCAAACCTTTCATCTGTAGTGTCCATTTCTGAGATAACACCTTCTTCCCTAGTTCTTTTCACATTTTTGTCTTCATTGGCTGGAGTTTGAAAAATGGGAGTAATACTCATCTATTCTTGTAGGCTTGTAACCTGGAGAAAGGAACTAGTATCAATACGCTTTTCCACATCAACTAATGTACTCTCAACATCTATTAAAGTGTTCCCCAACCATTCTGACTCATTGGAATATCTCTTAATGTCTGGCCTAGGATCATGTATGAAAGGACTCAATTTGAATTTGAGCCTTAGTTTATTTATGACTCCATTAGGTTCATACTCCCATATAAAACTGTTCTTGAACTTCATTTCCTAGAAGAGTTTATCTTCCTCTTGTCCAACTTCCCTAATATTACAAATAAAAGGGCCTAATTGGTTTTTGATCTTAAATTTAGTCTTCTTCTTGGCTGAGATGAAATTAACCTCATTAGAGTTTATGATTTTCCTAAAACACTCTAATGCAAATATCCTCATGGGGAGGTATTTGGGAAACTTGTAGGGAGTGAATTGGCATCCATATATTCTATTTTTTTTGTGGTCCTCATATAGATAGCAGTCTGCCACTCTATTGTCCTTAGTCAACTATAAAACTCTCTTAATCTCCTCACTTATCCTAGGTTGATAGTTAGTAGTCAGCATGTGTATAACAGGATGAACAAATGAATCAATGAATTCTTTGTAAGTAAAAACAGTGGAATATATTTGGAGCAATGGTGTCCAAAAGATGATAGATCTTGGCTTTCCGTTGGTGTCTAGCTTTTGGATGCTGTCAGGAAACTTATCTAACTTAAAATACAGGAACAGGTGAAACAATACAGATGAGTATTTGAATACTCTTTCATTTGGCACTCTGATAAACTGTTCATGTATTCTATCTACCAAGAACTAAGCATAGTTGTAAATAGTAGGAGGAGGCTTTCTTGGGAAAAATATAGAAAGGAGAGAAAGAACAACCTCATCCACATGTTCATTAGTGGTGTGCCCTAGAATGCAAGAGAGTATGCTAATAATTTGTCTTCCTCTCTCAGAGAAAATGGTGGCAACATATGGAGGACTATCTATAGGAGTATGAGACTCCTCTATGATGAAAGTTTGAAACATGTGAGCATTCTTGGGAAGGTCTAGCTTTGTGTAAAGTTCAAGTAAACCTTTAATGGAAGGTGGGGTGTCATTTGGGCTTGGTTGGATTTGTAGCATTTGATTTATTGATTTTGCAGTAATGGTAAACAAAACCTGTTGATCAGGGGTGACTATGGCTCCCTGACTTGGAATAAAGCAGGCTTGGCAGAAATGGATGATTTCTAGGAATGGGTGTACCTATGGGAACAAGTACTTGGGAAAATTTGACTCCCATAGGTGAATGTCATTGTTTTGGTTCAAAAACTTGTCTTTACTCCAGCAGTGGAGTTTCAGTGTGTAGCTAGGGGAAACAATATCCTTGAATTGAAATTCTCTGTTGGCTAATGGAAGGTGGTAAATATCTAGGTGATAGGTTTGCAAAGGTGTTACATCCAGAGAGGTTTGGGAAGCCATAATTTGGTTTATTCAACTAAATTATTCTTTCTGTGGCTTTAGGAATAAGGTCAGAAGCTTTGGAAAATTGGGGAGGGTAATAACAGTCTGTAAGAAGGGGTTTGGGTGCATAGTAAGCTTTTCTTCAATTTAGGGAGGTTTTTTAAATTAATTTAATTAATTAATATTTTAATAATCACTGTGCATAGCCCCAAGAGTTAGCTCAATCGGTCAAATCAAGTGCCTTGCCAATGGGAGGTCACAGGGTCGAATCCAGAAACCTCTTGGGGTTAGGTCAGTAAATAGGCCGAGGGGCGTTGATGCCCTTCGGGTGGCGTCCACTCAGTGTTGAAAAACCCTGGACGTAGTGGCTACCCACTGACCCAGGTATTCGTGAACCAATAAGTGAAAAAAAATAATCACTGTGCATAGATTGAATCATATGGCCATTCTGGTTCTGTCAGGAATACCTAGAATTTTGATGGTTTGGTGCGTAGATGGGGTTCGGTGGTAGCAACAGAGGTTACTGAGGCTTTAGTTGTCAATTTTCTACTTCAAGTTGGTGTCCAGAGTGACTTCTAATTGCGAAGGGCTGTTAAATTGGTCGCGTAGAGGTTTAGGGTGTGAGAGTTGGTTAATGTGGGTTTGCAGTGAAAATGACCGAAAAGACAAAAATGGGGCATTTTCTGCCTTTTAACCAACAACGGTTAGATTTTGGCGTAAGAACTAGAGAATGAATAGTGTACAATTTTAGTTTAGGTGGGGAGGTGGTTTTATGCCATATTGCATCGCTTTTGGTTGAGGGGCGGTATTTTTCACAAGCATGAGATATAACCTGGTGTCACTATGTAGCCAAACAATGCTCAGCCAAAACTGCGAATCTCGCATGCTCTTAGGCTATTAACTGTTCGAAGATGAATATGCACGATATGGCTATGAGTCGTTGGATCTAGAGGTGGGAAATTGGAGGGATATCGTGCAGCGAAGTTGCACAGGCAGAGTTGCAAAGTGGTTGGCGGGGCTTAGGGTTTAATTATAATGAATTGTAATTAATTAAGTTATAATTATGGGTTTTTAATATAAGAAACAAGTTAATAAAGGTGGGGAACATGGGTTATATTGTGGATCTTTTAACTATACACCCAGGTTTGGTGGGTTAAAAATGGGGTCGAGAAATTATAGTGTGGGGGATTTATAAAGCGGGACTTTAGGGAAAAACTTAGGATAAAAGGTTTTTGTGGGTTTTTAAGGGGAAAGGGGAAATTAATCAATGGGGAAAGTGTTATTTGTGATGGGAATGTGTTTCACACTAGGGAAAAGGGGTTTTGTGAAGGGGGAATGATTTTTTGAAGGGTAAAGTCTAGGAAAAAGTAAGAAACAAAGGGATAAAAGGTCAAAATGAAGGGAAAGGTTTTTTACAAGTAATGAAGGGTTAATGAGGTGAAATTAGTAAATAAGCATATGGGGTTGTAGTGAAATGAAGGGAAATTAGTAAATAAGCTTTAGTGAATGTCATTTCCCTTTCACAATTCCTCCTGCACATGAAACATAAGATTAAGCATGATGAATGTGTTTTTTGACTTAAGAACCATATGCACTTGTAAAACTTCTTCTACCTACCCTTGATTTACCCTAGCATTTTCTCTTCATTCATTGGGTGCATTTGAGCTTGCTGACCCTTTATTTCTTTTTCTTTTGATAAGCAAACTATCTAATTCTAACCTTATAACTTCCAATCGCTCAGATTAAACTGTTGAGCTCATTTTTGTTCTCTACCTAACTACTGATCTGCCAAGGTTAAACAATTTGTTCATATGCTTATTCTCTACCTATCAACATGAAATTTAAGGCATTAATGAGTCGAGATTAACCTATTTGACCATCATGGATTAAGGCATTTTTTACGAGCTACACACAATCTTATTTTGCAAAATAAAGTAAAAGGAGTGGCATTTGAATTTGCACACTTTCATGATCTATTTTTATCTCTTTTTTGGGGTTCATATTTTTTACCTTTTTTATCTTTTTCTTTCTTTTGGTCCTTTGATTATTCTGTTAGGACATACCCTCTTTACATTTTTTAACTTTAATATGGGAAAACATTTTTCAGAAAGAAAAGATATGTACAATATTACAAGAGTAACCATAGCCAATTCAAAATTATGAATCATATTATTATAGGACCCTAACAGGGTCAACTTGGGGTTTGATCACATCTGCAAAATGTTTGTCAATAGTTTGAAACCAATGAGCCTCCACAAAGGTGATGAGCCACCCTGTGGCATTTGGCTAATTGTTTGGATTAGGCTAATCAATGTTTTGAGGACGATGTTCTTCAAAAATTGTCCATTTTTGTTAGATCTTTGTATGTACATTCTCTGTATCTCAAGGTGAAAGAGATGGACACTGTAGTTTCGATAGTTGATAACATCCATCAGATTAAAGGGATTTTGGTGGGAGGGATTATGCTCCTCTATGAAGGGAGGTTATTGTAGTTGGCAAGTGATCTCAAAGAATATGGAATTAGAAAGGACACCGTTATCTCCTTAGTTTTTGGTCAGCAAGGGGGTGCTAGGAGAGGTGGGACATCTTCTTCTACCAAGCTCATGTATTTCAAAGAATCCATCAAGTCGGATCCCAATCCTTAGATTCCCAAGGAGATTACAGGAGAGGCTTTTGCGGTGGAACATTCCTTGGAAAGCCCAATGCTCTAGGTGAGTGAGATTATTAATAATAAAATAATAACATATTTTTAATTACAGATGATTATATGTTGTTTTAATGGATTTTTTACCTTTTTCATCTACTCCCCAATAATAGGTCAACAAGAATTAGACCTAGAATCGAGATCTATTATTTTGTTCGAAGGGATGCTTCATGGTTTTCTTCAAATATTTAGAAGATCAAATGAAGTTTTTGACCCATGGCCTTAGTTTTGGGGTCATGCTAGCCTTTTGATTCAACCATGAATTTCAGAATTTAATCCTCTTAGCATGAATTCCATGTTGGTTCCTATTTGATTAGGCTCCCTAACTTGCCTCTTCAATGTATCTACCAGGGATCCTGGAGGATATTGGAATCTCTATAGGTAGCTTTGTCAAAGTTGATATTGATCTATTATCAAAAGGTTTTGTAATTTTTGCCCACATATGTGTGGAAGTTGACCTCAATGAAGGGATATCAGAGAAAATCATCCCAAACTAGGATGACAAGGAGTATATCGAGCCAATGGACTATAAAAACACTATATTTAGGTGTAGAGTTGTCAACAACCTGGGAACCTTCAAAATGTGTGTCCTTCTTCGAAAAGGAATTTCTACAATAAGGAGCAGAAGAGAAGCTACAATGGCTAGAGAGATCCAAAGGCCACACCAGATCTGAATATGTATTCATGTCAAAAGAACGATTCCTAGAATTAGAACACATCTCCTAACAATTCATCCTCTTAAGATGCTAAGCAACCCCTAGTTGCATCAACACAACCCTCAGTAGAGGTTAAATATTTTGGCAAACGAAGACGAGATATCTTCACCCTTAATTTTTCCTGCAATTTGGAGGAAGAAGTGAAACCATGTGGCTAATCATTCTGATAGAAAGAAATATCTATGAAAATCAAGCAATCCAGATGCTATAGAGCTTTCTCAACAAAATGAAGGAGTCACATTATCCTATTATGTCATACATATTAGTAGGATAAATTGATATCTATAGGACAAAGTATTGATATTTGTAGGAGAAAGGGTTGGTATATGTAGGAGAAAGGGTAATAAATAAAAAACCATGAATTACCCTGGTTTCTAAAACCAATATTGTAGTAGATGTTGTTTAAAGTATGTGATTTCCTTTTGTAATATGTGTATGCCGTAATGCGTTCCACTCTGAAATCAATTCCCCTTCTTGCCCATGTATCATCCTTGTGCACCATATGATTAGATGTTAGACGATTGCAAAAATTTCAACTGTTAGATCAAAATAGTTACAAATTAGTTTTTAAATAGTTACAAATTAGTCGCAGCATGGTATGCATTGGTTATTGGTTATTATGCGTAACGGTTTGCGACTAACACTTTGCAACTACCATTCCTTAAAAGATAAGCTTCCGAATGATTACACCATAGGCGCTGTGGTTGCGTTTTATGTAATCAATTATGCATCATTTTTTTTCCCAGTTCTCCTTATTTGTATCATTCATTGAAAGGCAAAGTATGACATTAGTTCTTTTTGTTGAAGACATCAAATGGGGAGATGTTTTAGGGTACCCACGACGAGCTGGACATTGAATTCCTTGGCAATACTGGTAAGTTTCTTTTTATGTTTTTTGCAGTCCTCTGGTCTATTGGGGTAGCAAATTTTGATTGAATTTGATTATGAAATTTTTGTATTTTGCAGGCTCTAGATTGTTGTCACAAGACATGTATATGTACGGCTTGTTCAGTGCTTCTATGAAGCTTTCAGATGATTACACTGTAGGTGTTGTGGCTAGGTTTTATTTAATCAATTATGCATCATTTTTTTTTCTCATTTTTTATTTGTATCAGTGCTCATTGAAAGGAAAAGCATAACTTTAGTTCTTTGTGTTGCAGATGTCAAACGGGACACTTTAATTGCCTCAACATCTCCACTAGAATATCTTTTTTTTTACCATGAGTGCGCCGAATCCAAGTGCTTGGGATTACGAGAACTCTTTTAAGACTAAGTGATGAAGAAAAGGAGTTCGCATTGACGAGATAATTTAATGATGTGAGGTTTTTGAGGAGTTGCAGTGACATGGAATTTGGTCAAAATCTCGTAATTGGTTGTGGCAATGTCGAAGGAATTGTGCCAAGCTGCATTTAAGGCTGAGTGATTCATGATTTAAATAGGGAATTGTGAAATGCGGGAGTATTTATTGGGATGGAAAGAGTTAAGTCAAGCATAGCAGATCACATGTAGATAGGACTAAGTGTGTTGATTATTCACAGGTGGGTTGCATGACTATTTAATTATTTTTCTTACTTTCATAATGAATACACCATTAATGGAAAAGAGATCTTATCACAGAAAGCAATATGTAGATAGTGAGATTCAACCTATTGTCATATTTCCTATTTGCTATGTACCAATGCCATTAAACATATGAATAACCAACGAGACCTCAAACCTACACATAGTTTGAAAACATGGCTAAGTCAAACAAAACAATGGAGAGACCATAACTGTAAAATAATCAAGTGTCCTCATGGGACTGCCGCCTTTGTAGCTTTCCCATTTTTCAAAAAGAAAATACGAATGAACCAACAAATATCAAAGGAATGGACGAGTTAATGAAACCCTAATTTACCACTTGTGTTGTGTGGTAATTATATTAGACAGTTGGAATAAAGAACCTTTGCAATTTTCAATTTCTTTTGTTGAGTTACGTAAGTGATGACGTTGGAAATCCTGGGCAAATGGGCTTAAAGATACGCAACTACTAAGAAGCCACTACGTAAAGTGGAGGGGTTCTCCTTCCCCTACACAGGCGTTGCAATAAAGGATTACTCGTTGAGGAACCAAAGAGGAGACAAAATAAGATTAGGTATAATATATGGCTTCCACTATTTCTATGAAGAAAATACCAGTCAGAAGAAGACAAAAGAGGGCCCTTTTGTTAAATAAACTACCTACGCGTTGCAGATCAAATAACTGTCTTCAACTCAATATTGCTTATGCTTGTTTTATCGAAAGATCCTCTTCGCGTGTTTGTCTCCTCAGTAGGTTGATCAGTCATTGCACATGGAAATAAATTAGATATTAACAACGACCATCGTGAGTCCCAACCATTGAACATATACAAAAATGCTAGAGCTATATATGGAATACAGTATTCGGCGAATTTTAATTTAATGGAACATTTTCAGAATATTTATAAAAATGTTGAATATATATTATTATAGTAGAATTATATAAAAACAATATTTGAGATATTTTTATTAATTCTTAATTTTAAAAATAATTTAAAGTTTTACTAAAAACATTCCACTGATAATCAAATTCTTAAATATTCTCAAAGGACTAAATATTCCCAAAAATATATAATTAACCACCAAAATTTGATGATTTGTATCTAGACCTTCCCCTCTCTCTTACTCCAAAAAGGTCAATCAATTTACATGCACGCAATTCAGTGTGCTTAAATGATTTTGAAAACTATTCGCAACATTGCTGATGTAGATACTAATTATATTGTAGAATTTTTGCCATATATTTGGTAAGGATAGATGATTAAAATTTGATAGGTAAATATGATATCAAAAAAGTGTGAAGAGGTTTGAAATTTTATAAGTGGAAACGAAAATAAGTAGTTTAGTTTATTCCATTATGTATATGATATTAAAGTATTCCATTATGTATATTATATTTTATTTTTTTAAAATAGAACATCATAAATTTAAATTTAAATTAAATTTTTTTTAATATATTAAATTTATTAATATTATTTTATATATTTATGTATATTTAATATTATTATTCGTTGTTTTATATTTTTATTAAATTTATGTTAAATTAATATTAATATATGTTTGCATAATAAATAATTAAACTTAATTTAACTTTTTGTAAATATGATGAAGATTTTTTTAATTAATAATTAAGAGTGATATTGTTATAAACAATATTGCTATATTAGACATTTGAAATTCAATTTTAATTAGTATATATATTCGCTGTATATCTTACTATATATTTGGAAATTGTTTTCATATTACTAATTCTATCTTTTAATGGTTTTTGTGTTATAGCATAAAAATGCAATATAAAAATTTAAGTTAATAATGTTTGTATGAATCAAAAGGTTAATCAACTAAAAGATTAGTTTTTGCATGCAGATCATATCATCCTATGCAATTTTGATATTATTTTTAATGGTTTGTGTGTTATATCACAAAAATGCAATATAAAAAATGAAGTTAATAATGTTTGTCTGAATCAAAAGCTTAATTAATTGAATCATTAGTTTTTGCATGCAAATCACATCAACCTATGTAATTTTGATATTACATAACTAGTAGTGTTTTGGTATAGATATTAGCATCCTTCCTCATTTTGATACAAAGACATTATTAATATCACCATTCACCCTGACCATTGGTTATTTGAATAGCATTTTCACTTCTCCCTTTGATATAAATAGCACATTCTTTCATGTTTGTATCACTCATTTAATACTAACATCATAATTTGTCTTGTCCTAAGATTGTCAACAATTCTAGTCTTTTGTGTCATAACTTAAATGCATTTCTCCCATTCTAATACTAGGACAACATTAAAATCACTATCATAAGTCTTCTTCCCTCTAAAATTAAAATTAGTGACAATTTTACCCTATTCCATGCTTCCTTTCATACTAACATCTTCAACAATTTAAGTAGGCCTTATTGATGCATAAATTCCACTTTAGTACTAAGAATATTGTCACTTATACTTTCATGCCTTATGGGCCCTCTTTGGCTTATGATTGTTATGGAAGGCCTTTTTGCCCTTGTGGTTATTATTTATGTCCATAGTAATCATATTTCTCTAACCACCACTCTATTCTAACTTGACCATCCTTCCTCCCTTCCTTTCTTGTTGTACCTTTTGGTATAAAATTATTTCCCACACTCACTATAGTAATATATATACTACTATAATCACTAATACATAGACTTACATGCTTTATGGGATTTCAATTTTTCTATAATTCTTATGTAGGAGACATCAATAATAATGACCTCCCTTAAATATTAAGAGAAACATCCTCATTAAATGTAATACCCATAATCCTCAGATGCGGGTGATGGCACGTCACGAAAGGCTGAGCCACATGTCCACCATGTGCCGCCCCGTGATCAATTAAATGCTGGAAGGACTTAGCCGTCAAAGCCTTAATCCTGCGAGGTTTATGCTCTGAGCATTCAATGCTGAGCAAATTGAAGGGATGGCAGCAGTTATGGTGCGCTTCGAACAAAGGAATGTTGAGGGATATCAAGGCATGGAGGGGCAGTTATCAGTTCATCGTTTTGGTGGTGTTAAGGAACTGCGATTGCAGACACATTCGACGCAAAGGCAGACTTGCAGGAGGGCGGCTATCCCACCACCTCAAGCTGCCTGCTGGGCTTCTCGACGCTCCAACTCAGGTTCCTGTTCTGAGAGAAAGCGGAAATTTGAGAGCATTTCAGAAGTTCTGGTGGCAAATTTAGAGGTTCTGGTGGCGAACTCAGAGGTCCTGGTGGCAAATTCAGAGGTTCTGGGGGCAAATTCAGAGGTTCTGGCTGCGAATTCGGAGGTTCTGGTGGCAAATTCAGAGATGCTGGGGGCGAATTCAGAGGTTCTGGTGGCGAATTCAGAGGTTTTTGTGGAAAATTCAAAGGTGGTGGTGGTGCTTGGAAGGTTCTGGTGGCGAATTGTGCCTTCTGGTTGGCCTCACAAATCACTCAAAGCTATTAAGGGAGAAGGAGAACTTCCCATGGCAAGGCTACGAAAACGACAACCTTGCAGGAGGGGTTCTGGACGTGGCTCATCCTCGCGCCAACCGGAAGAGAGGGAGCACCACCATTGCTGCTGCTGCTATCGCTATAGGAGGGCAGGGGTCAAGCCACTCCAAGCTGGGCAATACATGGAGGTTGGCAACGCGAGCGAAGGGGAGCCAGCCCTCCCTGCATTTGGCTCGGTGGTGTTCACCCTGGGCAAATCCAAGGATAATCCAAGAATTAATGCTCATGTTTCAGTTCTTTTTACTCAAGCTCCGGAAGGGAATGAAGGAGAGACGCCTCCAGGAATGGAGGATCCACCCCCAGATGGCTCTGGAAAGGCGGGTCCTGTGCTGCCTCCATCAAGTGGGGAGGGTACCTCAGGGAAGGAGATTATGGCCGCTCCCTCTCTCCCCCAGGCGAAGGATTCTCAGGGCTCAGCACAGGACAAATGGGCTGCCATGTGGGAAGGAATCCCTGAGGGTCAGGGATGGTGCACCATTGTGGAGGAGAAAATTCCTGACGTTGACTGACCTTCCTACGGGCGCTCCAGCACCTGCCGTTTCCAATCAGCTCGAGTCCAGGATTTTGTTTGATGCGGGTCAATGGGTACGGGTTAGCATTATGTCTGTTCACTTACAGTTTCTTATTTTGTCCAGTCTGTTTTGGTCGTGTTTTGTCTCAGTCTGTCTTGTTTGTATCAGTCCTCAGTCTGGTTATGAAGAACGCCCCTGCGTGGGCAGGCATGCTTATGTTTAATTCAATATGTCTGGGTCAGTCTTTTGGAGGAATTTTGGAAGTGTTGTTGATGCTACCCCTGCGTGGGAGCTTTTTGAGTCAAAGCTAAGTCACCCAAGACGCCACTGGCGGCCATGGAAGTCCTGCTTCACTGTTTGTAAACATTTTACTATAAATATAATATAATAGGCTAGCTAGTTTTACCGAGAAAAAAAAAATGTAATACCCATAATAATAAAATAACCATCCTACTTTGACAATAGTTATTTTCTTTTTAGTGCTTTTTACTATCAGTTTCTTTTTATTTTGATTATTTTTTATGTATAAAATATTTAAAATAATTATTTTTGTTAATTACTAAAAAACATAATTATTAATATTTTTTTCATATTAATAAAGTTTATAAGCTCTAATTATATTTTAAAACACACATTTAATATATATATATAATATATATATATATATATATATATATTTATAATTAAAATGTAAAACTATAAATTAAGCCATTGAATCCATTGCTATTAAAAATTTAAAAATGATATTTTTAGAAAACTTTTATGTAGAATGATTATAACATAACCATTTAGAAATGCGTTTATTCTACGTAAATATCTTTGAACAAAAAGACCAAATAAGAATAAAATTTGAAAATTAAACTACAAAATTATAGAAATCACAAACTCCCATTGATATTAAAATTATTATCCTTTCTTATGGAACACATTTTTATTAAATGGCCATGGAAAGGTTGAAAACGTTAACAATGGTCATGAGAGTAAAATGGTACAGAGTGGGGTGGGGTTAAATGGTGAAACGTAAATTTAGTTTTTAGATATAGATGTCTAATTGAATTGAAGTATTAAAAAAATTATAAAATCAATTTTTTTTTATTTTTATATAAATATAATTTTCACTATAAAAGAATAAAACGTATGAATTTGTGTTTAAAATAAAATATCGATAGGTTGAATAATCTATTTATATACATATAATTTAGGGTGGTGTTGTTTTTGCTTCGAAGAGAATGGAAATTATAGTACGATTTAAAAAAAATGTAGGAAATTTTTGGAAATCCGTGTTATAGTTGTCAAGCTTTAGGATTTTGGGTGCCATAGGGGTTCTTGATGGTGTTGAATCCATTTCCACCTTAAAAAAAATTATTCAAGAACACCCATGATCAACTTTCTTGAAAAAGTTATCATGGAATTCCAATGAGAAATTCACCTCCCAGCAAAATTGTCACCTTGTTAGACAACGCCTATATAATTTTTTTCAAAAAAAAAAAATTATAGTAATTAAATTTATTATTTGCAACTATAAGAGTTTTAGTGGATATAGTGGTTTTTCTGTGGTTAGATGGTGAGATTGTGTGGGTATTTTCCTCAACTCCCACCCCATGCATCAAAGATCTCTATTTTTAACTCATTGTTTACAAAGTGGCCATGCTACTATAAGGAAAAGTCTTCCCATCTTGTTAAGAAATTGGAGGAAATTCTAGAGGTTAAGGTTTTTGTGCCACAATAAATAGCAGAAGTCCTAGAACTCACTAAGCTTGGCTTAATAGGCCAATTCATGGGGATTTGGTCCTTCTTATGTTTTGTGAGGTTGTGGGTTGAAAGAAATTGGAAACCTATGATCAAGTGTTCTGTGGAAAAAGTTTATTTACCTTCTTTATTTAAAACAAAGATGATTAATAATTGATCTTTCAAAGCATGACTTAATTCTTGGGGCTCAAGAGTTATGTATAGACAAATGGAGCCCAAATTTTAACCTTAAAAGTGACATCCCAATAATATTTTAAAACACACATTTAATATAAATATTTTAAAGAAAAAACATAAAAAAAAACATATAATTTAATAATTAAACTGTAAAACTATAACCTAAGTCACTGGATCTATTGCTATTAAAAATTCAAAATAATTTTTTTGAAAACTTTTATGTAGAATAATTATAACATAACTTAACACATTAAAAATTGATTTTCTTTAGAAAAGAGTTTATTCTACATAAATATCTTTAAACAAAAACACAAAATAAGAATAAAATTTGAAAATTAAACTACAAAATTATAGAAATCAAAGACTCCCATTGATATTAAAAATATTATCCTTTCTTATGGAACACATTTTATTTAAACAACCATGGAAAGGTTCAAAACGTTAACAATGGTTCTGAGTGTAAAATCGTAAAGAATGGTGTTAGACGGTGAAAGGTAAATTTAGTTTTTAGATATAGATGTCTAATTGAAGTATTAAAAAAAAATTATAAAACCAATTTTTTTTTAATATTTATATAAATAAAATTTTAATTATAAGAGATAAAAATATATGAAATTGTGTTTAAAATAAAATATCTATAATATATAAATATTAATTTAGGGAGTTGTTGTTTTTTCTTCGAAGAGAATGGAAATTATAGCTTGATTTAAAAAAAATGTAGGAAATTTTTGGAAATCTATGTTATAGTTGTCAAGCTTCAGGATTTTGGGTGCCCTAGGGGTTCTTGATGATGTTGAATCCATCTCCATCTTAAAAAAAAAAAATATTTAAGCACTCCCATGATCAAATTTCTTGAAAAAATTCTCACCAGATTCTGATGAGAAATTCATGTCCCAGTGAAATTGTCGCCTTGTTAGACAACGCCTATATAACTTTTTTCAAACAAGCAAAAAATAATTATAGTAATTAAATTTATTATTTCCAATTGTAAGAGCTTGAGTGGATATAATGATTTTTCTATGGTTAGATGGTGAGATTATGTGAGTCTCTTCCTTGGCTCCCACACCATGCTTTAGATATCTCTACTTTTAACTCATTGGTTTCAAAGGGGCATGCTACTATAAGGAAAATTCATCCCATTTTGTTAAGAAATTGGAAGAAATTACAAAGGTTAAGGTTTTTTATGCCACAATAAATAGCACAAGCCCTAGAAATTGCTAAGCTTGGCTTAATAGGCCAATTCATGGGGATTTGGTCCTTGCTATGTTTTGTCAGGTTATGGGTTGAAAAAAATTGGAAACCCATGATCAGGTGTTCTGTCACTTCGACTTTCTGTGGAAAAAGTTTATTTACCTTCTATTTTCAGAACAAGGATGATTGATACTTGATCTTTCGAAGTGAGCCTTAATTCTTGGGGGCTCAAGGGTTATGTATGGACAAATGAAGCCCAAATTTTAACATTGAAAGTGATATCCCAATTATATTTTAAAACACACTTTGTAAATATTTTAAAGAAGAAACATAGAAAAAAAACATATAATTTAATAATTAAACTATAAAACTATAACCTAAGTCACTAAATCCATTACTATTAATTTAGGGATTATTTTTTTAGAAAACTTTTATGTAAAATGATTATAACATAACTTAACACATAAAAAAATGATTTTCTTTAGAAATGAGTTTATTCTACGTAAGTATCTTTGAACAAAAAGACAAAATAAGAATGCAATTTGAAAATTAAACTACAAAATTATAGAAATCATAAACTCCCATTGATATTAAAAATATTACCCTTTTTTATGGAACACATTTTTATTAAATGGCCATGGAAAGGTTCAAAACGTTAATGTTATGAAACCAGCTCAAGAAAAGATAGAAAAGATAGATCAGTGCCTCAGAATTCAGCCTCTTCGAGGGGGCAACCTCCTTTACATTACATAAATGAACAATTCCTAGATGATACAAATGAAAATACTTCCTTTCTATATATAGGAGTCTAAGGGGTCATAACATAATTAGAGCCGACATAACAATAATAATGCAAGGGCACAAAAATAACAATAGTGGGCTTCTATGGGGCACAATAGTAACAATATCGGTACATCAATATAATAAGTGGGTTATACTAATAACAATAAGGGGTTGCACTAGTAGTGTTGGGTGTGGAGCCTGATTATCTTCTATATTCAAAAGTACCGCCACATTGGACCCCAGTTCGAAATGGGGGCGGCAACGCCGCCCATAAAGTATTCACTACAGGAGGGGTCCAAGGGGGGCCGGCTGCGACCTTTGGGAGCCCCCGCCCCCCCACCGACGGGGGGTTTCGGGGGCAGTGCCCCCGAAGCTAAAAACAGCTATAAAATTGCCTTGTAAAAGTATAGTAATTTCTAGTCAATCTGGGCCGTTCATTAGGCGGATGATCTGACGGTAGAACTTATGTTTAGTTTAGGGTTTTTTGCCCTAGAAGGCAAACCCCTCTCTTTGTATGAGGGCATTGTATTTGAGGCTGTGAGATAGATGTGTATTCAGTGTGAGCGAGAAATAGAGAGGTGAGACTGTGAGAGAAGACAGAGGATATTACAGTGGATTTGTTGTAGGTTGTGTCTCTTCATTTTGCTGGATAATAGAAAGGAAGGATTGGCTGTTCAGAGTGGACGTAGCCCAAACTGGGTGAACCATGTATATCTGTGTCTCTCTTGTTTTGTGTGTTTTCTGTGTTTATATTTCTGCAATATTTAATGTGTTCCATTGCTCCGTAATATTTAATATTCTAACAACTGGTATCAGAGCTGAAGGTCTATTTGGCTTATAAACTCGTACGAAAGAAGGGTTCCTAGTTCGAGTGGGAGCAATGGCGGAAAATGGTAAGTTTAGGGTTGAGAAATTTAACAGCCAAAACTTCTCGCTGTGGAAGATGCAGATGGAAGATTATCTGTATCGGAAAGATCTATACCTACCATTGGGCAGAGAATCAAAGAAGCCGACGGATATGGAAGATGAAGAATGGAACCTTCTCGATAGAAAGGCACTCGGAACAATACGGCTGTGTCTTGCAGTGTCAGTCACCTTCAACATTTCGAAGGAAATAACGAGAGAGGGTTTGATTAAGGTGTTGGAGAAACTATATGAAAAACCCTCGGCCTCAAACAGGGTATTTCTTATCAAACGGTTATTTAATATGAAGATGTCGGAAGGTGGATCTGTTGCAGATCATTTAAATGATTTTAATACTGTTACAAATCAGTTATGTTCTGTAGGGGTAAACTTTGATGATGAAGTTAGAGCTCTGTTATTCTTGTGCTCATTACTAGAAAGTTGGAATGGTTTGGTAATGGCCATTAGTAACTCCATTTTTGGATATAGTACTTTAAACTTTGATGATGTTGTCGGTGCTATCCTTAGCGAGGAAATGCGATGGAAAAGCTCCGGTGAGACATCAAGAAATGCTTTGAGTGCAGAGTGTAGAGGAAGAAAAATGGAAAGAGGAAAGAGCTCAGGATATCGTAGTAAATCAAGGAAAGGCAGATCCAAGTCTTAAGATCGGGGATTAGCGGTGTTTGGAAATGCGGAGAAAGGACACCTAAAGAAATATTGTAGATCTCTGGAAGGGAAAGAAGAGATTCACACAAGAAAATATAATCATGAAGCAAAATTGACAGGTGAGGTTGTTACAGATGCTTTGATTCTTTCTTTCGAAAATATTACTGATTCCTGGGTGATAGATTCAGGGGCCTCATTCCATGCCACACCTGATAAGAAATACTTTCATGACTATGTTCAAGGAGATTTGGACAAGTTCATTTGGGTGATGATAAACCCTGTGAAATTGTTGGAATGGGTAAGGTTCTTGTAAAACAGCAGAATGTAAACCAATGGCAACTAAAGGAGGTAGGGCATGTTCCAGATCTAAAGAAAAATTTGATTTCAACAGGGAAGTTAGGCGGTGAAGGTTGTGTGACAACTTTCACGGATAAAGCTTGGAAGGTCACCAAAGGAGCCCTAGTAATAACAAAAGGTGAAAAGGTTGGTACATTGTATTTATGCAATGGTATTTCTAACTCTGTTAATGCTTTAACTTCCAAAGGAGCAGATGCAGCATTATGGCATCATAGGCTTGGACACATGAGTGAAAAAGGGATGAAGATTCTTCACTCAAGGAATTTGTTGCCGGGTTTGAAGAATGTTGATTTGGACTTCTGTGAGAATTGCATTTATGGAAAACAGAAGAGAGTCAGATTTCTCAGAGTTGGGAAAGAAAAGAAGAATGAAAAATTGGAGCTTGTGCATACAGATGTATGGGGACCTGCTCAGGTATCATCTCTTGGTGGCTCTCGTTATTATGTTACTTTTATTGATGATGCAACTAGAAAAACTTGGATTTATTGTATTAAGAATAATTTGATGTATTTGATACTTTCAAGAAATGGAAAGCTTTGGTTGAGATTGAGACGTGAAAGAAATTGAAGTGTCTTAGATCAGACAATGGAGGTGAATGTTGCAGCAAAGAGTTTGATAAGTACTGTTCAGAGCATGGAATTCGCAGACAGAAAACAGTTCCAAGAACACCACAAGAAAATGGTGTGTCAGAAAGGATGAACAGGACAATCATGGAGCGTGCAAGGTGCATGAGATTGTAGGCAGGATTGCCTTTACAGTTTTAGGCAGATGCTGTAGATAATGCTGTTTATCTAATAAACAGAGGGCCTTCAAGTTCCTTGGATGGTGGTGTTCCAGAGGAAGCATGGATAGGTAAAAAGGTAAACTACTCTATTTTAAAGCCTTTTGGTTGTGAGGCCTTTGTCCATATTGATAAAGAAAATAGAACAAATCTTGAAGCAAAGTCAAAGAAATGTACCTTTATTGGATATGGTGTTAATGATTTGGTTATCGCTTATATGATTATGAAAATCACAAAATCATTAGGAGCAGAGATGTAATATTCAATGAAAAGGTCTTGTATAAGAATCAGTTGCAGGAAAGAAACGGGAAAAGAAAACAAGGAATATGCAGTTCTTGATGAAATCACTGACAAGGTAAAGGTGCCTGAAAATGATAATAATCAACAACCACAACAGCAGCAACCACCGCAATAGCAGCAGGCACCCCAAACACCTGAAAGCGGTGTTAGAAGATCTACCAGGATAAGTAGACCCCCTGAGCGATACTCTCCTTCATTATATTATTTATTGTTGACTGATTCTGGTGAACCCGAATGTTATGAAGAAACAATGCAAGTTGAAGGCAGGAAGAAGTGGGAGGTAGCCATGGAAGAAGAGATGGACTCCTTAATGCATAACCAGACTTGGGACTTAGTCAGGTTGTTTGCAGGGAAAACTACATTGAAGAATAAATGGGTTTACAAGCTGAAGGAAGAAGATGGAGGAAAATAGAGGTACAAAGCTAGACTTGTGGTGAAGGGGTTTGCACAAAAGAAAGGTATTGATTTTGATGAAATATTTCTCCTGTTGTTAAAATGACTTCAATCCGAACTATTTTGAGTCTTGTAGCAGCTGAAGATTTGCATCTTGAGCAGTTAGATGTAAAGACAGCCTTTCTCCATGGGGATTTGGAGGAAGAGATATATAGGCAGCAGCCACAAGGATATGAAGTGAAAGGGAAGGAGAAACTTGTGTGCAGGTTGAAGAAGAGCTTGTATGGCTTAAAACAGGCTCCAAGGCAGTGGTATTTAAAATTTGACAAGTTTATGTCTGAACAAGGTTATACTAGATGTCACTTTGATCATTGTGTTTATCTGAAAGAGCAAAATGATGGCAGCTATATTATATTGTTATTGTATGTAGATGACAAGCTTGTTGCAGGGTCTAACGTGCAGGAAATAAATGTGCTCAAAAGAAAATTGGCAAATTGAAATTCATTTGCAATGAAGGATTTGGGAGCTGCAAAACAAATCCTTGGTATGAGAATAAATAGAGATAAGAAAGATCGTAAATTAACATTCTCAGAATGAGTACATACAAAAGGTGTTGAAAAGATTTAATATGCACAATTCAAAATCAATTAGTACACCTTTTGCTAGCCATTTCAAACTTAGTAAGGGAATGTGCCCAAAGACCCAAGAAGACATGGATTATATGTCTGAAGTTCCATATGCATCAACAGTTGGAAGCTTAATGTATGCAATGTTCTGCAGAAGGCCTGATATTGCACATGCAGTGGGAGTTGTAAGCAGGTACATGAACAATCCAGGAAAGGAACATTGGATGGTAGTGAAATGGATTCTGAGATATTTGAAAGGTACCAGAAATCAAGCATTATGCTTTGGTGGTTCAAACATTTCACTACAAGGATATGTTGATGTAAATATGGCAGGTGACAGAGATAACAAGAGGAGCACTACAGGATATGTATTTACTGTTGGTAGAATAGCTGTTAGTTTGGTTTCAAAAATCCAAATTGTTGTAACTTGTTGCACTTTCAACAACAAAAGTAGAGTATGTTGCTGCTACGGAGGCTAGTAAAGAAATGATTTGGTTACAAAGGCTTATGGGTGAATTGGGTAAGGAGCATGATATGGGCACGTTATACAGTGATAGCCAAAGTGCCATTTATCTTGCAAAGAACTCAGCATTTCATTCCAGGACTAAACACATACAGCTCAAGTACCATTTCATACGGTCAGTGTTGGAAGATGGAGAGTTGAAGTTGGAAAATATACACACTAGCTAGAATCCTACAGATGTGCTAACAAAAGTTGTAACCAGGGAGAAATTGAGAATATGCTTAGTTTCAATTGGTCTTCAAGGATGATGATGAAGATGAGAAACGACCAGGTCCAAAGAGGAGTCATTGTCCAGCAAATGAAGCAGCAGTCGAATTGCTACAATCATTCTCCAAGTGGGAGATTGTTGAGTATGGAGCATGATTGTTTAGAGGTCTTTGTTTCAGCCGGATGTATACCCCAGGAATTTTGTACACCCCTCCATGCGGGGGGTGTGGGGGGAACTTGTCCCCCCTGCGGGGGTTCAGGGGGGCCGATCCCCCCCGACTGGGGGGTTCGGGGGCCAGCGGTTCCCCAGCGGGAGTTTCGGGGGCAGCGCCCTCGAAACTAAAAATAGATGTAAAATTGCCTTGTAAAAGTTTAGTAATTTCTAGTCAATCTGGGTCGTTCATTAGGTAGATGATCTGACGGTAGAACTTATGTTTAGTTTAGGGTTTTTTGCCCTAGAAGGCAACCCATTTGTATTTGAGGCTGTGTAATAGATGTGCATTCTCCAAGCGAGAAGCAGAGAGGTGAGACTGTGAGAGAAAACAGAGGATATTATAGCGGATCTGCTGTAGGTTGTGTCTCTTCATTTTGCTGGATAATAGAAAGGAAGGATTGGCTATTCGGGGGGGACGTAGCAAACTGGGTGAACCACGTATATCTGTGTCTCTCTTGTTTTATGCGTTTTCTGTGTTTATATTTCTGCAATATTTTATGTGTTCCATTGCTCCGTAATATATAATTTCCTAACATAGCTTACTTGCTTGAGAAGCAAGGCGATGGGCTCTCTAAGAATGGCTATGAGAATACCATGGCCTAGGGTTAGAGGATATGCCTTGACAAGGGGCTTCCTAGACTTAAGGATCCTTATTGAAAAATGGATTCTATGTAGCCCTTGTGGAATTTGAGTTATAAAGTTGTGGGACCACAAAGAACCCAGGTGGACCCAAACTAGGTCAAAGGTATGGAGTTGATCGACCAAAGAGGGGCTTGACCTAATTAGGGAAGAGAATAGGATCAAAGAACTAATTTTCTTTTGAAATTTGAATGCAATGATCCAAGTGAGGACACTAACCCAAAATCAGCCTAGGGAGAGAAATGATCCTCGAGCTAGAGGGCTTGCGATATCTCGGGATTCCATTGTCGGATTGCGCTGAAGTTTGGAGGACCCCTTGAGAAGACCCCAACACAGTTGTGGACCAATTTTCAAGGTGTTTAGATGGCTACAAAAGATTTTTTGTGATGCCCTAGGAGACCTTCTGGGGTTAGGCCTATAATTGGGGAAAAGTGAATAAAAGAGAGGGTAATTTGACCACCAAAAGGAATATGAAGATCAGTGCCTTATTGCTTGGGCTAAATGGAGTCAAGATACATGTAGATCGAGAATTTCGTGGGCTAAGGAGCCCTAATTGATCTTTGCTAGGCTCTCTAAGGGCAATAGCTAGATCAATAGGGATTTATACTTCAAATTTGTCGAAGAGATGAAGTTTCGAGGAATTTCAACCTAAGTGGTGCCTCTAAGAACATTCGCCCACTCTCTTCGAGTACAACGCATGCATTAAATTACTTATTCAAGGTTACCAGAAGAATTTCACATTTACTTTAACTTATACAAGAATAATGATAATCATAACATGCAGTAAACTAGTGAAATAACAAGAATAGCATCAAAATTAGACTTACATGATAGAGAGAATATATCCATTCATCAACTTTGCATTAGAAAGAAGCTCCAAAGACAATAGTGAAATTCCAAACATCATAGTGCATCAAGAAAGCTCCAAAAGTTTACCCAGCAAAAGTGCGAAAATCTGTCGAGAGATACTAATCCAATCCAAGTGATGATGATCAAAATGAATCACCTCACTTGTATTTATACAATCACTAATGAGTTTGATTTGCCTAATTTGGCCTAATTGAGCCCCAAATAATAAAATAATGTGCAATAATAACAGCCCTTGGTGACAAGCCCAACAAGATAGCTCAATAACATAATAATAAGAGTCTCAAGATGGTAGAATAATCAATAAAGTGATTTTTTAGGCCTTTGAGGAGGTCTAATGAAGTTGAGAGGGTGCCAAGATGTGAGAATGGACCTCAAACATAGTGGACAAAGTGTTGGCCCCTTGTTTTCCAAGCAAATCCCTGTGGTGCTCCAAGTGGGTGTCGGGGCACAAGGACATCCTCATGGGTCTCCAAGTGGATCGAAAATGCCAAGAAACCATCTGTAGGGCTAGGATGATGACATAAGCCCTCATCTGGACCCCAGATAATCTGCTAAGTGTATGGTGCAAGTGTGGAGTCGGTTGTGCATGGTGAACCAAGTGCATCGTCCTCATCCAAAAGGTGGAACATGAGCTATCGATGAGTGGTGTTGGGGATCCATGAAGTACTCTCTACTATGGTGGAGGCCCATGGCTCTCAATGCTCACCCTACAAGTGCCAATGTGGCCCTCTAGAGGGCTAGGACCTCGTATAGGGAGACCAAGCCCCAAATGGAGACCCACCTGCAATCCCACATAAGATACAATGCATCCCCTTGCCCTCCAATACAACAAATCATTAGAATAATCAAGTAAAAGAGCTTACAAATCATGGACTTCCATAGTGGGCTTTCACATGTACAAGTGCCTCCAAGCTCAATAAGGGGGTTAATCAAGGACCCTATTAGGTGGTTTCAACCTTTAAAGGGAGTGACATGACCACGGTACATCCCCCAAGTGGTAGGTGGCAAATGATATCATGATGGAATAGAGTGTTGAAATTTCTAAGTATTACTCGTTAGAAATGTTATCTATATTCTTTTGGTTTATTTCTCCTACTTGTTAATTACGAACAAGTTATTTAAACATATCAATATCAAATAAACACAATACAGTCTCAACCACTATAGATCAACAACTGAAAGAAATAGCAAACACACAAGTGACACCGTTATTTTTGGACAACTCGTCCCCGGAAAAACCCAACTTGGGAAAATTGGTGCAACGATTCTGAGGGTTATTTTATTATGTAGTCTATCCTTGAGTAAAATTGGGTGCCAAACTGGTTCATTCAACAGAGAAAATAATTCGACAGTAATACTTCTCTATTCGAAAGCAGATATTCCGAAAATCTGCCCCACGAAACCCTCTCCAACAACCTTTGAAGCTCAGCGTCAGCCCACTTGGCCTCAACGTCAGCCCAAAACCCTCTTCGTCAGCCCTCTGAGGCACTGCGCAGCCTCTATGACCCTCTGCGTCACTCCTGCTACCCTCTACGTAGATGACGCATGCCCTTATGGCCTTTGTGCAATCTCTTCTAGCTCTATGTGGCTCCCTCTGGCTCAGCATCTGCCTCTCTATGCTTCTGCCCTAGTCTCTTGGCACTATCTCTGCCTCTCTGACTAGTACTCATTGCCCCTCGTTGCAAACTAATCACTGATTCAACTTTTCTTAGCAAACCCAGCTCTAGAAAATCGAATGACTGATCACTTTGGTGTATTCTCGAATTGACCCTCAAGCCTCCTCTTATACTTTTCCTGTTGGTCCTTCAACGACCAAGATTACATCTCTAATCAACAGCTAAGATTAGATTTGGATTGATCCATGTCTTTTGGAACCTTCTAACTTAGTTTTATATTAATACCCATTAATAGTTTATTTTTCCTCAGTTTAGACTTAGGAACTCCATTAAAAATGTTAATTATTTTAATATCTCCCAAATCGGGTAGAATCTGCCCAAACCATGTATGGGTCTTGAAGATCTCATGTGCTTTAGCCTCTCCACCAATTTTCATGGCTAGAGCACATTCGGTGCTACCCCAAATCAACACTCCCTCTTAGCGAGGATTGTGCTCTTGTAATACTCCACACAGAGTATCACTCTGATTTTATGGCATCGGTACCTGTGATGATGCTAGGTCTCCCCGTCCAGCATCCTCTGCACTGTTGCATCTTATATTGCTGCCCATGGCTTTGCCACTGCCACTATTGCATCCGTACGGCAGCTGCCTTTGCATCCATGTTGTTGCTGGTCCTTTCTCCCAACACTGCTTCTGCACTGCAACCCCCTCTCATCATGCTACATCATGCTACTGCTAATCGCTATTGCACTGCAACTCAGTTACTGAGAAGTAAATAACTGATCCACCCAACTACTGACATCCCTGTTAGGCTAGAAACACTCCCGATGCTGAAGCTTTCTATCAAGTGCTCCCTCTACTACCTCTGCGCTGTTGCAACAACTCTCGACCTCTCGCACCGCTGCAAACCTCTTTGTGCCATCCAACACTATTACAACCCTCTATGTGCCTCTTGCACTACTGTAGCCTGCTAGCTCTGCACTGCCTGGGGCTCCTGCACTGTAAACTCTCTATCGCTTCATCCACATCCATTTCTACCAACATCCCCTAGTCTTGCTACTCTCTCTTAGGGGCTCCCGTGGCAAGGTATAATCCAAGAGTTTGGGTACCTCAAGGATCCTGCCCCTTATTGCCTGTAGTCTTCTTGACTACATCTCGATGTCTCCCCACCTCTTCTCTAGAGGTACATGAGCACTTATGGCACTATCGTCATCCTCTTCTACCTCATTTTCCACCTTCGTTGGCACTGCCTTGGAGTCAGACGCCTCTCTCTTAGTCTTCTTCCTTGGACACTAGTTCGCATAATGACCTAGTTCTCCACAATTGAAGCACTTAACCTTGGAGATGTCCTTTCTCTTCCTCTTCTCCTGCTTCCCCGCAGATGCCAAAGCTGCATCCTCTTCCTCATCCTTCTTGATCCAGACTCCTTTGCTGCTACTTCCCGTCTTGCTTAGCCGTCTGATCTCTTCTTGGAGAATAGCCACCCACAATTCTTCCCAATCTGGAAGATTCGCCCTACCTAGAATACTCTGGACAAATGTCTCCCACTCCTCAGAGACCGCGTTTAGAGCGGTCCTCACCATCAACTCCTGATTTGGCGTGGCCCCTATGGAAGTTAGTTGGTCTTGGATCTCCTTCAATCGACTGAGGAAGTGATCTATCTGCTCCTCCTTCTGCATCTGGTATGACCGCAGCTGATTCTCAAGTAATATCTTCCTCTGCACAAAAGTATGTTGTTACAACGTCTTCAATGTGTCCCACATTTGCTTTGCCATCTCCTTCTCAGCAATATGTTGGACCACATGATCCTTGAACCCATCAAGGATGATGCATTTCGCCTTGGCCATTGCCTCCTTGTACTTCTCATTATCAGCTGAGTCAACTGGTATAGCCATTGTTCTCAAGGCGAAGGCCTTGATGCGATGTTTATCGAGAACGGACAAGATCCTAGCCTTCTAGATGAAAATGGTGGACGCCTCGTCCAACTTGTCCTGATCCCTCAGACCATTCATGGCCATCTCTCTGTTCTTCCTTTTTGACTCCTCCGAGTCTCTACTTCCCTCTAGAAGTTCTCTTTTCAACTTCCTTTGAGTCGCTACTTCTCGTTTGGAAGTTCTCTCCTAGAATCCCTCTGAGTCTTGATTTCCCTCTTGGAAATCCTCTTGCCAACCATCGAGTCACACCTCTCTGATCTCCTATGCACCTGCAACAATGATCTGGATTCCTCGGCTAGAAATCTACCTCGGTGGCAACTCCCTCTACCTTGGTTTTGCCCGTTAGGTACTGTTCTGACTTGGCAGCAACAACACCCCACCAGCTTCACTCCTCGCAAACTGCCCACAGCTTCTTATGCGCCAGCAACTGAAGGACTGAACCTCTAGGCTCCGCGCAATCCCAGCACTGGCTGAAATGCTCCCCTAGCCAACTACGTCAACCCTCCTGGTCTCTGCGTGAGCCTTTTTCGCCCTCCTCAGCCTCTGCATTGGCCTCTCTCTAGCCCAAGCTGATGACATAGTGCCTCTGCATCAACCCTTCTCTGCTGCTTTCTGCAAGAGACAACTTCTGTCACTCGGGACAACTGTCTCTGCTGCAAATGCTCTGCTTCAGCTGGTGCCTTCAGCTCTCTTGTGATTTGCAACCACGCTTTGATACCATGTTGAAATTTCTAAGTATTACCCATTAGAAATTTTATCTGTATTCTTATGGTTTATTTCTCCTACTTGTTAATTACAAACAAGTTATTTAAACATATAAATATCGAAATAAACACAATACAGTCTCAACCATCTACAGATCAATAGCTGAAAGAATAGCAAACACACAAGTGACAATGTTATTTTTGTGGACAAGTCATCCTCGGAAAAACCCAACTTGGAAAACCGTTGCAACAATTATGAGGGTTATTTTATTATGCATTCTATCCTTGAGTACAACTGGGTGCCAAACTGGCTCACTTGACAGAGAAAATAATCCGGCAGTAATACCTCTCTATTCGAAAGTAGATATTCAGAAAATTTTCCCCACGAAACCCTCTCCAGCAACCATTGAAGCTCAACATCGACTCACTTGGCTTCAGCGTCAGCCCAGAACCGTTTGTGTTAGCCCTCTGAGGCACTGCGTAGCCTCTACGATCCTCTGTGTCACTCCTGCTGTCCTCTGCGTGGATGACACAGACCCTTCTGGCCTCTGTGCAGTCTCTTCTAGCTCCGCGTCACTCCCTTTGGCTCAGCGTTTGCCTCTCTCTGCTTCTGCACTGGTCTCTTGGCACTATCTTTGCCTCTTTGTCCAGTACTCACTGCCCCTCATTGCAAACTGATCACTGATTCGACTTTTCTTAGCAAAACCTGCTCTAGAAAATTGAATGACTGATCATTCTAGTGTATTCTCCAACTGACCCTCAAGACTCCTCTTATACTTTTCTTGTTGGTCCTTCAATGGCCTAGATTACATCTCTAATCAATGGCTAAGATTAGATTTGGCTTGATCCATGTCTTTTGGAACATTCTAATCTAGTTTTATATTAATACCCATTAATATTTTATTTTTTCTAAGTTTAGATATAGGAACTCCATTAAAAATATTAATTATTTTAATATCTTCCAAACCTGGTAGAATTTTCCCAAACCATTTCTGGGTCTTGGATATTTCATGCGCTTTAGCCTCTCTAGCAATTTTCATGGCTAGAGCACATCCGATGCTACCCCAAATCAACACAGAGTGGGAGTCAGGGGAATCATCCAAACCACATGTCATGATACAAGAGTAGTTGTAATAAGAGAAGCCCACACCTGGGTGTATGAGTGTAAGAGAGAGAAAGTTGTGGTACATGAGTTACCCTGGCCTTTGCTTTTCGACCCTTCTTCATATGCCTTTTGCCTTTGATTGATTTTTCTTCATAATTGCTCGGGGCTCCAGGGGATGAGAGCAGGTTGTGTAATATATAGCAATGGATGCCCCCTTAAGGTGGAGCAATTCATCACCCACTAGGGGTTGGGACAATCATGGGTTCCTTAATGATGGAGGGGGCTCATCTAGGGCCCATAGGAACTAGGTTGATGGTCATGGATAAGGGGTAGAGCTCATGCTTGGCTTTTGCCCACGTGCTAAATTTGTATGTTTCGACCATCTTTTGCAATTTGTGGTACATTTCTTGTTGAGAGTGGCCAATTTATGTTTTTTATTTTCTTTTTCGCTGCATCAACCTTCGGGCATCGCTCCAAACTTAACCCAAGGTGTGGACGAGGGAAGGAGGAGGCTAACCCTATGTGGACCCGTGGACACATGTGGACCCAGATGAGAAGAGAAATGAATGGGGCTAAAATGAGTGGAAGGGAGTGATGCATATGGTGTCAGGAAGTGGGATCACGCAACCAAAATTGGGATTTCCCATGTAGTGCCAGCCCTAACGCCAATGGCTAGTAAAGGAGATGCCATGGGACTAGGATACAAGGCTAACTACAAAATCGAGCAGTGGAGACAAGAGTATAAAGCTAGCCCACTCTTTCTGCCAAATCCCCCCACCAATCCATGCCCAAAAATGCCCATGACAAGTAAGGAAATTTACTTAACTATACCAATGAAGAGCCATACCTTTGGGGTCGGGAGGCCCATCCCCAAACACGCAATCATAACAAGTGGGCGAGAAACCATATGGCTAGCTTAGGTGGTGGAGATAATGGCACATCGAGCTATCTGGTGGCCACAAGGGGCTGTTGGCTGCCGACTGAGGACCATCTAGGAGAAAACTTTTCTCCTATATGCACTACCCACATGTACCAATTGGGACTTGAGCTCTTGGAAATGCACACAAAGCTACTCGAACAAGGATATCATGAGAACACCAGCAATCACTTGGTACTGTAGATCTGTTACCTACACATATCAAAGACCAACCACACGGGGCAACATGTTTTTGTGGTGTCTTATGATCACCCCTTAATATTAGGCCATAAAATCAACAAGAAAATAAAATTTATTTTAAATGCGGCTAGTCTACCATGAAAATATCGTATGATGTTAGTTATAATGGGAAAATCAGAATGCAATGCATCCTACCCTAACATGCATGTTACATCACCAAAATACTAAGTATAATTATAAACCCAATGCAACCAACATATCATCCAATCAATATGAAAACCACTGCCCTTTTGCTTACTCATGCAACAGAACCATAGGCAAGGGTGGGAATGACAACATGGAAGGTCACAAGGGTGGGAAGCAGGAAAATGAAGTAACCACTCATGGAGTATCATGGAGGAAGAAAGAGCAAAGGGATGTAATCTATTACACGGGATCCTTTCTTCCAACCAAAAGATAGAGATATCGAGAATTAAGCAATAAACTTTTGATGGATGGAACCTCAGGAATATCATCCCCATCATGGTCCTTATCATTAATATCATGCTTCATGGCCACCATAAGGTCACGACTGGGAGGAAAGAGAGACTAATGACATGGGATGACATAGGAGGCAGGTTGCTCATGATGATCATATTCACAATCCTAAAGGTATGAGGGGGAAGGAAGGGTACATCTAATTTGCCCAAGACAGTGATTTCAGCAATCAGAGGGAGCAATTGCAACTTAGATTTTCGCTGAGCAGATTCCTAGGTTGGATGTAGAGGTTTTTGCAGCAGTAGATCCAGCACTGGGTGGAAGAGAAAAGCACAAACTGTAGAGAGAAAATTTCTCTCAAGGAACTTCGAGTCTCAGAAGTTCGATATTTCCAAGCAGATTGCCAGTAGAAGCTAGCAAATCTGTGCATTCCAGAAGGGAGTGTGAGTAGTAGAGAAACAACCAAGCAGAGGGAAAGAGGAAGTTTTCGACGAATCAGAGATGGCCACAACAGGGCTTAGAGATCAGGATAGGTTGGAGGGTTCCTCCAACTATGTCATCTGGAAGGACAGGATGTCCTTCCTGTTGGATGAATATGGCATGAAGCTCTACATAGACAATGTTATGGTAGTTCCCCAGGATGCGGATCAGCTAAAGGAATACAAGAAGGAGATGGCGCGGGCGAAGTAGTTGATCCTAGATGGAGTCCGGGACCATATAGTCTCACACATAGCTGGCAAGGATACTGCCAAAGAGATGTTGGATGCTCTCTCCACGCTATATCAAGGCACTTCCGAGCAACGGAAGATGTTCTTGGAAGAAAAGTTACAATGCATAAATATGCAGAAGGGGGAAGGCATAAATACCTTCCTCACCAAGATTTAGGAGGTCTAAGACCAGCTTGCAGCTGTCGGGGAAGCACCTCAACCAACAAAGCTAGTGATATTGGCACTGAACAGTGTCTCTGAGGAGTGGCAAGTTTTTGTCTAAAGTATATTGGACAGAGACAAGATGCCAAAATGGGACAGGATGTGGTCAGAATTGTAGCAGGAAGAGTTGAGGCAAGCTCTGTTAAAGAGCTCCATCAGTGGCAGCAGTGGTAGCGGATCGAAGGTAGTGATCCTTGAATGCGGCCCTCACACCAAAGTGTCCTAGTCAAGGGCAAGGGGAATAAAGAAGGAAGAAGAAGGACCTGTCAAAGGTCAAGTGCTTCAGATGTGGTGAGCTTCACTACAACACGCAATGTCCTCTGAGGAAGAAGGACAAGTCAGAGAAGCAGGACCAACAGGTAGTGTCAGCTGAGATCGACAAGATGTCCTCCAGGTTAGAGGAAGACTTCGCGATGATGGAAGCCATACCTCAAGGGGTGAGGTGAGGTGACTTGGAGTTGTAGGTCCAGAGAGCTACAGAGATTGGGTAGGATCCTTGAGGGGCCCACAATATTCAGTAGAAGGATGGATTAGTGGCAGTTGGTGCAGTTAGTACCAGAGTGGCAGTTGTAGAGCAGTAGTAGTCAGAGGCTGGGGATCACAGTGCAATGTTGACAGCAGAGAAGATGGCTCAGTGCAGAGTTGGAAACAACGCAGATTCTTCAATGACAGTGCAGATGCTAGTAGCAGTTAGTGACTCGAGAGACAAATGCATCATACTGAACACAGTTGATTCAGTATTTTGGATGCTTCTCAGTTGCAGTAGTTGCAGTTGCAACAACAACAAATGAGAGGGAGTTGCAATGTAGATCTAGAGTTGACAACAGTATGGCAGTGTTAGCAGCAGCACAGATGCAGCATCAGAGTTGCACATTGGTTGGTGGGCAGTATGGCCAAACGTCAGCACTGTGACAGGAGGTGATACAGGGATAGGGTGTTGTGGCAGGATATGCAGCACTAGAGAGAACACAATCCTCGCTAAGAGGGAGTGTTAGTTTTGTAGCATCGAATGTGTTTTAGCCATGAAATTTGGTGGAGAGGCTAGAATACATGAGATCTCCAAAACCTAGAAATCTTTTCTAAAAATTCCACCTAGAAATGACTTAATTAGATTATTAACCAGTTTTTAAATATTTCCTGTCTAAACTTAGGAAATATGGTTAATTAATCAAAATTAATTAAGTCAAGGTGTGAATCATCTAGAAACTCACATGGATTGACTCCCATATGATCCTGGCCATTGATTAAGTTTTAATTTTGGCTGTTGGTGCTCCAACAATGGATTATAAGAGGAAGTCGATGGGAACTTAGAGAAGTGGTACTAGAACACCAATAGTTCGATTTCCTTGGCAAATTGATTTCCAGATTAGCAGCAGTCAGTTGTTAAAGAGCCAGAAATCGAAGCAGTGAGGAGGGGCAGGGACAGTGAGGCTAGAGGAAGATTTCTTGATCTAGCGAGTGCATTTGCATAGAGGAAAAAGAGCCATAGTGAGGTTGACGGAAGGGCAGTGTTGTAGCCTCTAATAGGAAGTTGGATTTGCAAATTTGAGAACTCGTTTCAGAGTTCCGTTGGCAGAAGAATTTTGCAGAGGTCAAGAGGAACATTTCTAGAGTCAGTGGCATGCAGAAGAGGCAACTCAGTGTGAGATACAAGCTGTATGATTTTGTGCTTGTGCAGAGCCTATGCAGAGGGTGATGCAAGGCAAGACGTACAGGGTTTCAGAGGCCAGTGTTCAGTCACAGATTTTCATATGGTGTGAGGAAAATTCCTCACTAGAATTTGCCAGTGTTTTTCTCTATAGGATTTCCAGATTTGGTATCCAGATTATTGTACTCAGATTTTCTCATTACTTCATAATAATAAAACCCTTAGTTGTTGCACCAGTTTTCCCACATTGGGCTTTTCCGGGGACAATTGTCCAAAAATAACGGTGTCATTTTTATTGTGTGCTAGTATTTTCTCAGTTTCCAATGCTATTTATTTCCACAGTTTCATTAGTAAAGG
This sequence comes from Pinus taeda, assembly GCA_000404065.3. NCBI lineage: Eukaryota > Viridiplantae > Streptophyta > Pinopsida > Pinales > Pinaceae > Pinus > Pinus taeda. Next base: position 304,851 of record APFE030970269.1, read on the forward strand.
TTGTAGTGTGATTAATTTGGTATTTGTCGTTGCAAATAAATTGTTAAATTAATTAACAATTAGAAGAATTAATTCTAGTTGCTACAATAGGATTCCGTTTTTGGAATTTTCATAGCTTTCCTTCATGTCATGGACATTCTCAATCCTTAAATTTCCATCCTCAAGGTCTCCATTACAATCTTCTTTAGATTGTTCTCATTTGTCCATATATTCCTCACTTTAATGATGATCCTTCACACTTGAATTTTCTTCAAGTTCACCATGATCACCCAATTGTTTACATTCTATGGGGCTTTGTGATTGATTGTAATATTTTTCATTGATAAGGTCAATGAAAATGTTAGAAGCACAAGTTCGGCTAGCAAATTCAAAGAGACAATTAGGATCTTTCTCATAGGCACACATTATTATGTAGAGTTTCCTTTTTGTTGTCCCATGAAATCTGAGCATGAATTCTTTATCTGTGTTCTCCAATAAATCTTCATAAAACTCAACATATTTTCCCACATTCTTTTGCAGTTCTTGAAGGTCTTGATCATTGAGTTAAGCAAATGTAGAACCAAGATTAATCTCTTTTTGACAATGGCCCATTTTTAATGATTTTGCATATTAGGATTAAAATGGAGTCGCTAAGGTGAATTAAAATGCCTTGATAGATGCTTGCTTCACCCTACAAGCATTAACTTTGAAGTTCAATGAAGAACCGGGGCTCCATTCTTCCAATGGACTCACCAATAATGATATTTCAATATTTCATTTGGGCAACAAGATACACATCTCGTGTCCTCAGCAACGATGCCAAAATGTTACTGCTCAAACTAGCAGGGGTCTTAGGACAGGATTCTATAGAGAAACTACTAGGTCAAGGGGCAACAATGGAGCGATAACCCAATGTCACCTCAGCTAAGGCTCCCTGCTCTTTATGGACTTTCACCGATGGGAGGATCCCTGATATAAGAGGAATCACAATGACAAATGGATCAATGATTGGATAAGGAGTGATTCCTAAAGCCTATTCACAAGAGTTGAAGAGAGATTCAATTAAATAGCTTACTTGCTTGAGAAGCAAGGTGATGGGCTCTCTAAGAAGGGCTACGAGAATACCTTGGCCTAGGGTTAGAGGATATACTTTAACAAGGAGCTTCCTAGACTTAAGGATTGTTATCGAAGAATGGATTCTATGTAGTCCTTGTTGAATTTGAGTTATAAAGTTGTGGGACCACAGAGAACCTAGGTGGACCCAAACTATATCAAGGGTATGGAGTTAATCGACCAAAGAGGGGCTTGACCTAATTAGGGAAGAGAATATGATCAAAGAACTAATTTTCTTTTGAAATTTGAATGCAATGATCCAAGTGAGGACACTAACCCAAAATCATCCTAGGGAGAGAAATGATCCTTGAGTTAAGGCTTGTGATATCTCGGGATTCCACCATCAGAGTGTGCTCAAATTTGGAGGACCCCTTGAGAAGACCCTAGCGCAAATGTGGACCAATTTTCAAGGTGTTTTGATGGCTACAAAATATTTTTTTTATGCCCTAGTAGACCTTCTAGGGTTAGGCCTAGAATTGGAAAAAAATGAAGAAAAGAGAGGGAAATTTGACCACCAAAGGGATATGATGATCAATGCCTTACTGCTTGGGCTTAATGGAGTCAAGATACACATAGATCAAGAATTTTGTGTGCTAAGGAGCCCTAATTGATCTTTGCTAGCCTCTCCAAGGGCAACAACTAGGTCAATAAGGATTTATACTTTAAATTTGTCAAAGAGATGAAGCTTTGAGGTCTTTCAACCTAAGAGGTGCCTCTAGGAACATGCACCCACTCTCTTCAAGTACAACACATGCATTAAATCACTTATTCAAGGTTCCCAGAAGAATTTTGCATTTACTTTAACCCATACAAGAATAATGATAATCATAACATGCAGTAAACTAGTAAAATAACAAGAATAGCATCAAAATTCGACTTACGTGAGAGAGAGATAGAGTATATCCATTTATCAACTTTGCATTGGAAAGAAGCTCCAAAGACTAGCAAAAATCCAAACATCATAGAGCATCAAGAAAGCTCCAAAAGTTTACCTAGCAAAAGTGCGAAAATCTCTCAAGAGATATTAATCCAATCCAAGTGATGATGATCAAAATGAATCACCTCACTTGTATTTATACAATCACTAATGAGTTGGGTGTGTGTTATATTCTTTCCACGACTATTCGCATGCGTGGGGGGCTCACTAGAAGGGTGATATCACCCCTGGTTCGTTGCGTTGGGCGCAGCAGGGGGGCGGTAGCCCCCTTGCATGAGGTCCAAGGCAGCACCCCGGGAATTTTTTTTCCTATATATTTGCAGACCCAAAGATGGTGGATGGACCTACCCATGGTTTTGTGCATGGGTTTTGCACATGATTTTGGGCATGATGGTTTTTTGCCCAAAGTATTTTGTAGATCCGTTCAAGGGAACTACGGTTATGTTCTAATCCAGGGTTAATGGATTGGGGTTTGTGAATGCTTCAGCATGTATATATATGTATTGTAACATTGAAAGGAATCTAATGAAAAATGAATCTAGTAGTCCCAGTTTTAGGGTTCAAGGGAAAATCTCTGTGTATTTGTTTTATGTTCTCCCCATTGTATATTTTCAGTGTTTAAGAATTTGTTTGCAGGTAATTTCTGTACAGGGTTAAAACCTACAGTGTATCCTCACTCCATCACAACTCCACATTGACTCCATCACTCCTCCTAAGCCATGTACTCCTCTAAGTCCAGTCCCACTGCATGAACACTATTGCAACCCAAGTATCCCCGAGCCAACTCCAAGCCTCCATATCCAAACCCAAATTGTTCTATGCTCTCTAGGGCTTGATGCCCACTCCAGAATGTGAAATGATCCTCCTCCTAAGTAGGGCATTCTCCAGGTAAACCTCTCCATGTGGCTGTCATGAAGGATGTCCCCCAACCTGTCAAGAAAACCCCCACACCCTGGGGAAGAATGCCAAGCATGCATCCAATTAAGGCAAGCAACCATTGAGCAAGCAATCTCCAATATGAAAATCGATTACGAACCATCTCCCATTTGTCAATCCATCAGAAATCATCCAGGTCTAAACATATACCATGTGCCCCAAATCCCATGAAGTACCCTCGAACATGTGAAAATGCTTTGTAAGTAATCGCAGACGCTAACAATATTATGAAAACTTTCTTCTTTTGTTGTTCTTAATGTATATCGATTCCCATCAATTTTAGGAAGCAACAAACATATGAGCTGACTGAAATCTATCATTATCCACTTTTTCCATTATACTTCAATTGAGTTGACTCCATTCAATAACTTTTTCACTGAAAGAATTAGATGATTTGCAGTCATGAATATCTGTTCAAATAAGGGACTTGGTTTTTGGAGAATGGATTATTCCACAGTTGGGCTTATTGGTTGGCAGGTTTATGTTAAGGTGTAGGTTGTTAAGGGGGTCCCAGGGTCAAACCTCATGGGCTCCCATTTCTTGGTTAAAAACCATTATATTCCGACAACTTGCACATTGAAAATCAGTTTCTATCGATAGCTGGTAAAGTCAATTTGGGTTGATTGATGGAAAATTGTTTCCTTTCATTCATTCTATTCTTTTTCAGTTCTCAACTCACTGGAAAGATTTCTTGTTTGTTTTCTTTCAATTAGGGTGCTAATTCTTGTTAAGTTTTTGATGTAAGTGTTCTCTGTTGCATTTCTTAATAGTTTTAAAAACTCGTTTAAAAAGCAGAGGTGATTTGCAAGTTTGTACTGATCATGGTATTTGTGGATTCCTTCTGTCATAGTTGACTGATATTAACATAGAAGATTTCCATGTGTTTTTTTTGTTTCAGAACTTGGATTCCAAAATTCATCACAATAATCTTATCAATAACATTCTGGCAAAGGTCAATCTCCTAAACTGTATAAACTTCTTATGTTTTGGAATAGTTCATTTGATCTAGTTCATGTAATTTTTCAATTGGTTTATTCCTAGTTGGTTATGCTGATGAAGATTGAAAGATGTTTATAATACAGATAGAGGGAAATCTTGCAAAGGCAGATGATGCAATCATGCTTGATCAATATGGTTTTGTATCTGAAACAAATGCTACAAATATTGTGAGTAGATATTTGATTTGATTTTTATTTTTTATATATGTTGTTTATTTGTTTATGGATATCAGTAACAAAAGGTCAACTTGGCTGAAGGATTCTTCATTACTTCTCAAAAAGGCTTATCTGGCTATCACAATTTGAGGATGTGCTCTACTTGGAAGTTGCTTTTCACATTTGAAGATATTTTATACTCTTACAATGAGCAAACCGTCAAACCAATTATTGCATGCCACTCTATTCTTTTACTGAAATAAGGAAGAAGATATCAACATAGTTTGACAGAAGCAAAGAAATGAAACCCACATAAGCACAAACAATATGAAAAGTAAAATGTATTACAACACCATCTATGTTGATGTCAAATGAAAAGATACATGCACATATTTAAATTGTTTTAGCTATTACAAAGGGGCACCCATTCCCAAAGTCAACAACTGGATTCCCTCACCCTAGCCACTAGTGAACCATGCAGGGATCCACACAATTAGACATTAACTATTCTAACATCCCCTCTTACCATGGTTACCCTGCATGTCAGCAGGGGTCCATACAAAAACTTTGCAGTTTTTATCACCACCATTGTAAGCCCAAGGTCACAAGTCAAGGCATTGTAACATGCATCTGACGTTTTGTATTAGGTGTCTCAGGCCTATGTCTTGTTTTGTATTTTATCTTATTGTCTTGGTCAGATCATGGCTGGTCCCTTGTAGTTGGTTTTAGGTTTCTTTCATCCTATATGGGATTGGAGAGCTTAGGTGAGCCTACTTGAGTACTTATGGTTTTATGGGAGCCTGCTTTTGCACGAGTGATCACCTGTGTATGAGCTAGTCCAGTCGGCAACCAAGTTGAACTTATGTCTTACCACATGATTAGAGTCTATAGAGACTGTAGGTGGACATGGCGTTGGTGCTATTTCTCTCAGATACCTCTCATGCATGGCAGTCTCATTTTGACAACTTGTCACATTTCTCAAGGCAATTCACAGTTCCCAATGCAAAGTGGTACCAGTAGTAAAAAAGTCAACTTGGTCTGAATTTTTTCAGCTTGATGAGAGGAATTCATACCACGTTGAATTTTTCTGATCAAAAAAGACAGTGGCTAGTTAAAGCTTGGTCAAACTTGGTCAACAGATGAAATAGGCTTCCAAGTGGAAAAACTGGGTCAGCATTGGGCAGAATGCTGCATTATGTCATAAATGGTCAGCAAGATAAGAGGAACAATAGCCAGTTGTTAGAGTTCCCAAATTCCTCATGGCATTATGGAACAGCATAGTGGAAAGATGATGTGGCAGAGTCAGGGATAATGTTGCAACAGTAGGCAAGATATGAAGATTCTTAGAGACCTAGTTTTGATTATGGCTGGTTTAAGCAATACCTAGGTTCTAGAATTGTCAAAAGGTCAAGGGCGTTCGAGATCTAGTGAGTAGGTGGCCAAGTAGAGTTAGTAAATAGAGAAAAGTCAAGTCAAGCTAGTTGTTGAAGAAGTCAACTAGCTGTTGGGTAGTCTAACTAGCCATTGAGGACTTCATGGATTGAGAAGTTATGTCATGGACCAAGAAAGTAGCCATTACAAAGAAAAATATTCTTCCCAAGGACCAAGTCCAACTCCCTAGTCAAGTCAACTCTTCCAAGGACCAATGAATGGAATGTTGAGCTACTGAAGTATACTATTATTCATTGTTAACCATTCCGGGCCATCAGCAAAGGAAATTATGGACTAAATTGGACATTGTAAGCTAAGTTGACCTGTTAGTGGTCAAGTTATTCCTTGTAATGTAATATTTTATAAAAAATACCACGTCTCCAACTTGTGGATGACTAGTAAAAATAATTATCAAATGCTCCACTCCCAAGGTCTTTTGGAAAATGACACTCATGCTCCCAAAAACACTCTCGCTCTACTCCACACTCAAGCAACCTTGGTTATCTCTACCCTTTCTCCATACCCTGTTCCAAATTTGTTGTCAACCACAATCTGTCTGCTGCCCAAAGGCAGTATGGCTTTAGCTTTGGGTATTTTCCCTCTCTAGTTGAATCCAGAAATCAACTGTTACTTTTACGATTTGCAACGAGTAAAGCTTGTTTTACTGCCATAAGGGCATTTGTAATCTCTGCGGAAGTCTATGAAGCATTTTACTGTTACAAATTAAACTGTTCATTATTCTTTCACTGAATCTTGGCATAACATATAGTCCCATATTCTTTGTTTGTTGTTCTATAGTTTTAAGTTTTTGATTAACTTGGTCGACTGAAATATGCTTTCATTGGAAATTGAACAAAGTATGTCTATAATTGGACTATATTACGAATAAAACCTAACAGAGGCATGAAATATTGCAGTTTTTAGTGAAGAAAGGGCGAGTGCATACTCCACGAGCTGATCACTGCTTACCAGGCATAACCCGTGCAACGGTGATGAATTCAACTTGCTCTATTAAATGAATTTCACCAGTTTTCCATAGAATTCATTACACAAATCCTTTTATTTATCATCCAAGTTTCTCTCCTTCTCTCTGCTTTAAGCTGCATTTCCAGCACAGTAATAAAATATATGGTAGTTTAAGAAGGTTCTTTATTTGACAGCTTTTATTTCTCTTCTCGTGTAGGTAATTGATCTTGTGAAACAAGAAGGAATATATCTAGAAGAGCGTCAAATCAGCCTATCAGAGTTCCATACTGCAGACGAGGTGTGTGTCTGTCGGTCTCGCACTTATAAATAAAAGAACTTATCATTGACTTGATAGAAGCCGTGTTGTTTAAGTAATTGTTCGTAAACAGACATCTTTCAAAGCTCTATGAATCAAAATTTTGATACCTTTTTCCTCCAAAACTGGAAGTCACAGACAATGCTTATGTAAGAGTTCAACATTGGGGTATCTCTATTTTTTCCAAGGAAAGAATCATCATTTCTAATCAAGGAGAAAATAAATAACACTCTTCATATGCAGTTGTACTTTGCAGAACCAAAAGGAGGGGAACTGATGGCCTCCTATCATTTCTAGATCTCAAGATTGAGCTTCAAATTCTACTACTTACAAAAAAATAGTCTTTTCAAACTGACTAAAACAAAGAGCTATTTATAGTCGTGAGAATATTCAAATACAGCTTTGACTCATTTCACCTAACATGCTTATATACAAGCAAAGATAGACTTCATAACATGGCTCAACGAGACCCAGAAACGAAAATGCCAGTTTCAGATTCACTGAAGCTGCTTCACATATAAATGTCTTCAGTTATTAGGTACCCAGTGGCCACCTTCTGCTGCTGATCTGCCTGTCCAAAATAAGTCATTCAGAGTCCTAAATATATTCAAAAACAGAGCTTTAATTCATATCACCTATACATACTTAAATACAAACAAAAATAGGCATCATAAGATGGTTCAGCTAGACACAGACACAAAATGTCTGCCATTCTCAGAATCACTGTATCTGCTTCAGTTAACGTTGGGGTATCTATATCATATTTCGTCCCTTTTTTTGCCCATCCTCTGCTAACAGAAAATAATCCATAGAGAATAGGTGCATACTTGTGCTTTGCTCAATTTTCTTCTATATCTTTTCAGGCAAAGTATGAGTATTCAGTGTATGTTACCTTTTATGTAATCTCTGAATATATATATATATATATATATATATATATATATATATATATATATTGCCTGCAGGTGTGGACGACTGGCACAATGGGAGAGCTTACTCCAGTAAGTTATTTTTTCCATTTTATACTTATCTTCCAAACACATGCAAAACTAGACAGATAATACTATCATTATGTGCTAAGTTAAAAATGATCATTTGAAGATCTTATTTGCATACAATTCAGTCATGTGCTTTGATCTTATTTGCATACAATTCAGAGTCATGTACTTTCTTTTAACAGGTTGTGAAAATTGATGGTCGCACTATTGGAGAGGGAAACGTAGGGCCAATAACTTGTAGATTGCAACAAGCGTACAAAAAATTGGCAGAGTATGGAGAGCCAATACCAGAATAGTGCAGGATTGGGGAGATTTTATGGGCTTGTGCATGTATCATCATTCTTCAACGAAGGAGGTGCTTTGTAGCTCCAGAAAGTTGTTCATAATAATATAAATTGTTCATGGTATACGGGGTATGTCAACTCCAAGCATACAGGGTTAGCAAGTGGCACTGATTTGATTATTCAATCAATGTGCTACTAGTTACAACCAGGAACCCATCTTGCCAGCATTTATTAGACTTGTCTCAAATATCAAGCTCACATCCAATGTACTTAATTTAAGCATCTTGACAAGAATTGAAAGACAGCATATAAATTTACGAGGCTTGATGCATTCTTATCAGTTGGAAATGTTTAGTTATTATTTATCACATTAACTTTTAAGGGAGATTGATTTGAAAAGATTTACTGTTATCATATCTTGCTCATTGTCTCCTATTTCCATTCAGATTTTTTGCAGGAAATGTGATAGCTATGGTCTAGAATATGCTTTTGTGAAAATTCTGTTGCAGCTATACTGGTAATTATTCTCCTATATTTTAGATTATTTGTCCCAGCAAATTAAGTTACTGTAAATACTGAACAAAAAACAACTGAAAATTTCACCAAATAATAAATCACAGGAACTGAAAAAACATTACACATATAATGGACACCAATATTTTTGGACAATTTGTCCCTGGAAAAACCCCAATGTGGGGAAAACCAGTTCTGCAGATGAGGGTTTATATTATTACTTCTTCAGCAAATTGAGAATGCACATAAACTGTTTGCTTAACATTGGCAAAGCTCTGAAAAATTGTTTTCTTCACTTCAATTGACCAAATCGAACCTTTGCAAATCAAATTGACCTCTGCTAAACAATTCGCTCTGCCTCTGTGAACTCGTGTTGCCCATTGGAAATGAGCACTATCCTTTCTAGCAATTCACTCTGCCTCTGTTACGAATAAAATATATATAAATAATGTAAATGACAAAACAACAAATATCGATCCAGTGAATGTCACAACTCAGGAAGGAGACAAGCAAATTGAAGAAACAACACACTTGGATGTTGCAGTTTAGATGATAAATGCCCCAAGTGAAGGTTTGGTAACGAACTCAACAACATCATCCCCTAAAGTAAATCAAAGAATTTCCACACACCTAATAAGGGAAAGTAAAGTCCCATATCAACATCCGAATCAGGAGAATAGACAAATCAGCCATGCTACGTATCGGGACCATTCAGCCCAGAAACAACAAATTGATGTTCTAGAGAATAATGACATAACATCAATCCAGTCCTATGATGACAAGTCGTTACAAAATTGTAGTGATTAGAATATTCTACAGAAAATTAATTTAGGATGGTTTGATCCCTTCTTAGTGCGACAATTTTGTTTGTCACTTAGATGATCATATCAACTTGTATCGATGAAGATGACTATTCCGAGACAGAAAGACATTCGAAGCCGAAAATGAGATCAAGCCTTTTTCATCGACAAGCTTGGAGGACAAAGCTTTTTGAGGAAGAAGGCAATGTTACAAATAAAATATATATAAATAATATAAATAATGTAAATGATAATAATCATAAATAATGATTAGTTAATTAGTAATTAGGGTGAAGAGTCATGTCTAAATAAGACATGACTCTCCATGAAGAGACACCTACTTGGTATATAAACAAGTCTCTCTCTCTCATTGTATAATCATTCTTATTCACACATTTAATATATAATATTTGTATCCTCATGGATATCTTTATATTCCAAGTCTTCTGGAGTAATTAATTTGTAGAAGGAACTTTGTTCGTTTCGGCCTCTGAAAAATCAATCTTGCAAGTTTATCAGCGTCCAGCAATTTTCTCAGCCTATTCTCACTGCCTCTAGTAAATCCCTCTGGCAACTTGCAACACAAATTGAACCTCTGGTAAACTGCACTGGTAATTTCGGCCTACTATTTCTCAGAAAACTAGAACCACTGTGAAGAATCTCCTCCAACAAATCTCTCAATTTCTCCTACTAAAACCAAGTTGTTGGTGTCTCCCATGTTATCAATGCGCATCTGTTGCTCACTCAAATTGTGTCCCCAAGACCCCCATCTATTTCCTCTTATAATCATCCGTTGACAAATCAATAGTGTTAAAATTGGCAACTAGGGCCAAACTCCATGTGGGTCATCTTATTAATGGCAGCTGATATTTTTCTTGGATCCCTCTCATAGAGAGGTGTAGGATTGATCTAAAAGATCATCCGATTCCGATAAGTATTCATGGAGATATGAATTTATTTGTGTTATGGGACAATTCGTCCAGGTCGGATAGCAACCAAATAAACCCCATTTGTGCTCAACGTTTTAGTATAAATAGAGGTGCCTTGAAAGTCATTGGAACAAACATCCTCTTGGTGATCTCTTCCTCTCCACTTGTCTTTGGGTTTTGGTGGGAGGAGAGATCTAAAGAGGATACGTTGCCCTAGAGGTGCCCTAGATCCTTACGATATCATGGAGGAGATTTTAACGCAGTGAAGGGAACCTACATAACGCAACAAGGAGAGATCTAATTGCTGGTCTAAAAGAGAAGCCCTACGCTGCCTTATACGTAGCTCTATGGAGAGCCCTACACTGCCCTATATGCAGCTCTATGGAGAGCCCTACGCTGCCCTATACGTAGCCCTATGGAGAAGCTCTATGCTGCCCTAACCGCAGTCCTCCAGGTGATATAAAGGAAGACTATTCAAGCACGCCCCAATCACAGCTATGGAGGAAGGAAGGTTTGAAAGAGGCTTGGATGACATGGAGAAGAGTGTTGAAGGGTATACGTTGAAGTCTGTCCAACAAGACAACATATGTTAGGACTGTGTTGATAATAGTACAATCACTTGGATGGAGAAAACAATGATGATACATTGAAGCAGCATGATGTTGCATGCAACAGATATATTGCAGTAGCATGTTGATGAACGCTGCAACATGATGGGTATAATGATGAAGTGTGTCATAGCATAATGAGGGGCAGCACAATGGTGAGGTACAACAATATGATATTGCAAGTTCATAGTGCTGCTAGTATAACACATTGGGACAACAACATGATACTTAGTGCAGCAAGTACACCTAGCATGCAAGGGACAACAAGCTAGCTAGGGACAACAAGCATGCTTAGGACAACAAGCAAGCAAAGGGACAACAAGCTAGCTAGGTGCAAAAAACACATAGGTCAGTCTGGCAACATGGTGCAGCAATGGCACATGATGCAGTACACTGATGGGTACCGTCATGATTGATGAAGCATGATGAGATGTAGCATTGTGATGATGGGTGCAGCATGGTGCAGCATGGTGAGGCGCAACATGATGACGAGATGCAGCACGATGATAGGTGAAGGAGTCACCTTGGAGAGTTAGTTGAAGCAGCGTGTCTTCAACTGATCTCATGTATCATCTTCTTAGAGATGATCTATGCTCTCATCTAGATAAGTCAAAGTGTTGACTTCAATTGTAAATGTACCATCTCTCTCTCTCTCTATTGAACTATTGAAGAACATATAAGAAGAATTGATCAAGGGTTTCCCCACATTGGGGTTTATCCCTGGCTAGTGCCACATCTTGTGTCCTCTTGTCTTGACTTGTCTTCTACGATTTATGTTTATGTTCTATTTGCAGTTTACTTTAATGCTGATGTGATTGCTAATTGGGAAAAAAATATTGAGCTAACTATGAAAATTGAAATAAATTGCTCTAGCATAGAACATACCTAAACTTAACATGGTATCGGAGCTGAGGTGAAGACAAAGCACAAGCAAGAGTGAAAGAGCAATCACCGAAGACAGTGGGAAAAGGATCAGCGGATACCTTATTCCTCTTCAAATTCACTAAGGGTGAAATCGAAGCAGAGAATATTACCAGAATAGCACAATGGAAGCTTCTGATGGCCTATCTAAAGATCACTTCATTAGGAAGTCTGGATCTAAGGGTGGAAGGAAAGGCAGATGCCTTGGTTGTAATAAGTTTGGCCATTATGCGAAGGAGTGCCCGAATGGCAAGGACACATCACTTGATGATGATAACAATCATTCCAGGGACATCTTCAATGATCAGAGAAATGACAGGTAATGCAGGTCATCAAAGAAACGATTGGCTCTTCAGAGAAAGCAAGGAACCCCAGGTATAAAGAATCAAATGTTGTTTCTCATAAGATAAAGAAGCGTTATCTTGTATTGGCCCTCTCCTTCAGATTCTTTGGGAATTTGGCTTATTGATTGTAGTGCTTAAAGGCACCTCATCGGATAGAAGGGTGCTCTCTCAAACTTTGGTATAGATGGAAACAACCATGGGATTATACTTGGATTTGATGCCACCTATCCCAAAAAGGGTGTAGGGAATGTTACCCCTCAATTGAATGTGGGTAACTCGATTCATTTACAAGAATCTCTTTTATGTACTTGATCGCAAGAAGAACTTGGTGTCCATTTTGGCAATGGAAATCAAAAGGTTTCAGGGTGGCATTCATCGATGGAAAGGTACGTGTTTGGAAATAGAATTTTCAAAGATGCTTTTATCTTTGAGTTCAGGGTTGGCAGGAAGTTCGTTGGGGACCATGTCAGTTGACACATCACCAGAGGTCTGTAAGACAGATGATGACAGGGATGCTTGAATTCAAAAGGAGCATGAAGGTACATGTATTGGATGTACCGAAGAGAAAATATTACAAGGGGACCATTCCCCTCATGTAGCAAGTCCACAAGTTTGGAAAAACCCGAGGGGTTTGAGATTCATGATCGGGAATCTCATGTGTGCCGGTGGAAGAAAGTTCTCTATGGCTTGAAGCAGATCACCCCGGGTTTCATATGAGAGGATTGATAGTTGTCAGATGAAGCTGAGATTCACTAAAAGTGAAGTCGATCCAAACCATTGTTTGAAGGTTGTGGATGATAGACCTCTCATACTGGCACCTTCTGAGGACGACCTATTTCAGACAGGTGCAGACCCTCTCACTTGCAGAAGTAAGAGGGAGTTGGATTTCGAATGTTGAATGGTAAACTGCAAGCCCGTGACTACCTCGAGGATCTTAACTTTAAAAAGTTATATGGTGATGATGCCGGACTAGATTTGGGAAATGCCTCTGAGTTTCATAAACTCATTTGCATTGATGTTCTTGGTGAACTTCTGTTTGGACATATGTTTTGCAATTAGCATGGTGAGCTCAGAGTTGGTTGAGCCTCACTGGATTGGTGCCAAGAATCTTCTGAGATATCTTCGGGGCACAATCTCTCATGGATTGAGATACAATGTCGGAAATATGAAGCTGCGTGATTATTCAAATGTTGACTGGGCAGGCAGTGTGGAGGATCACTAGAGCACTTCTCAGTGCTGGTTCTCTTTGGGTTCTGCTTCGATATCATCGATGAGCAGGAAGCAAAAGTTAGTTTCTATAAGCACCATCGAGACCGAATACATAGCTACGAGTATGATCTCGTATGAAGCTGCCTAGTTGTGGAAGCTCTTCAGTGAGTTGTTTGTACATATGATGAATACCACTGTGATCCTTTGTACATATGATGAATACCACTGTGATACTAGGGGGATTCGATTGTTGAGGAATCTCATATTTGATGATTGCTCCAGCAGATAGACATCAGATACTACCTTATTTGGGATATGGTAAGTTGATGAGTGAGGAGGCTCCATCGCATTGAGATTGATGTACAAGTCGCAGAGTATCCCCTTTTAGGGATATCCCTTAAACACAAGCAAACTCCAACCAGAGATGCACTGGGAGGGCATTTACCAGATATGTCGCCTCTGAAAAGAGGACGAGATCTGGAGGCTACCTGGCCCTTTCCAGACGTTGTCTAAGAGTATAGGAGAAAAACACACTAGTGGTATAGTAGCTGGGAAGCTCAAAGAGATAAAAATAACATTAGTGCAACATACAATAATGTATACATGGAATATAAGCAGATACTCAAGAAATGCAGAGAGAAATGCTAAGCCATTTTATTATACTGAGTAATGGACAGAGTACAAGAGGTGATCAGAAAGATAGCACCTCGACTTGCACAAGCAAGTGAAGAAATATACTCAGAATGGTAAGAAAATGGCCTCTCTCTGAACTGCGTCCAAGCTACTGGAGAACTGTTGTGCTGTTGCTACTGCTGGAATCACGTGAGTATTAGGGGTTGTTCCCCTCCTCATAAAATGTTGAAACTCTGGAATCAGCCTCTGCTCAATAAACCCAGAAAAGCCCAGAAAGATTTTCCAAAATAGTTGACCCCTAAAAATCACCCCCTTGAGGATCTACGCTATTCCTCAAGGCTCTACGCTGCCATTGAAGAGAATCCTCCAAAACTCTGCCCGAGACTCTGCCAAAATCCTCCAATATGCAAGGGTTGATCCCTTGCTCAATCTCCAAGCTCAAATCCTCCACATAAACCCATTCCAGAGCTCCTACCCAAAGAGATTGCGTCCTCCTCTCTCAAGACTACGCGGTCATAAAAAATGCTCAACTCCTCCTCAACTCCAAAAATCGATCCTCCTGCAAAAGGCTGATGAAATTAACTTGCCCGAGCAAGCACTCGAAGTCCCCTGGGGCTAAGGGTGAGATCTCCGAACGGAGACACTCGATGCTGTAAATAGTGCTGCAGACAGGCTAAACAGCCAGCGTGCTCTAAGCCGAAGTGACTAGCTCAGATGTAACATAATCGAATACCAAAATGAGGAGGCTCCTCTCTCCTTTATAGCGTTGGCCCCTCTCAAAACCCTAAAGCCCATCTCCTCCAACGTAGCCTCTCTCTTGCCACGTGCTCCTCTTCATCTGCGCAGTCCCTCCAAGTGTCTACGTGGGCCCCCTTCTCTATGTGGTCCTTTGGCCCCCTTGGCTCCCTTTTAAGTTACAACGTTGTGCTATTAGGGAGTGACTTTATTCAAAAGTGAGTTATGTCCCCCCTTTTCTCACCCTTTTATTTATAAATAACTATAGAAGGAAAAATTGAGCAAAATCGAATATTCCAATTAGCCATGGCTAATTAGGAATATTACACCCAGGGAAAGGTCAAATTTGTGACTTTCCCGAACGACTTGGAGTCGTTGAGAGACCTTCTTATAAGGGTCCTGCATGTTGCATGCATTGAGCTCTGAGAGCTCTGGGGGGCTTGGGGTACTTCTTGGAGTGACATATGACCACAGGGCGACGCACCCTCCCCTAGTGGTGTGCTATGTACAGGGTGAAAGGTTCAACCTTCCCCTGTGATACTCTGTGATGACTTTGGGACAGGATGATTAGTTCTCCTGTGGCGACTGTTGGACAGGATGATTTGTTCTCTTGTGGGACAGGATGATTAGTTCTCTTGTCGAGGCATCCTACCCATGCAGTCTGGGACTAATGGGAAGTACCTCTCATTTGATCAATGAGCAGGGAAATGGGGTTAGGGACCATAGTAGTACTATCGATGGACGCATTGTTGTATCTATCGTACTCCCTATGCTAAGATGACCTCCATTGCTTTGGGATCAATGAAGCTGATCTGAGATCAGTATGAGTGGTTTGAGACGCTCTCTTGTGATATTGATCTGGGATCAATAAAATTGACTTCGGGTCAGTAAGAGTGATATGACACATTCTCTTCAGATGAAACTGACTTCAAGTCAGTAGAGAATGGTATGAGACATTCTCGATCAATTCTTCTTCTTCATGGTTCAGCAGAGCAGAGCACTGATGGTAGAGATAGTATAGTCAGACATATGGATCAGCAGATGGAGTTCTCCCTAGTTGAGAGGGAGTGTTAAAATTGGAAACTAGGGCCAAAATCCATGTCAGTCATCTTATTAATGGCAACTGATATTTTTCTTGGATCCCTCTCATTGAGAGGTGTAGGATTGATCTAAAGATCATCCGATTTCGATAAGTATTCATGGAGATATGAATTTTTTTGTGTTATGGGACAATTTGTCAAGGTCGGCCAGCAACCAAATAAAGCCCACTTGTGCTCAACATTTTAGTATAAATAGAGGTGCCTTGAAAGTCATTTGAACACACATCCTCTTGGTGATCTCTTCCTCTCCACTTGTCTTTGGGTTTTGGTGGGAGGAGAGATCTAAAGAGGATATGCTGCCCTAGAGGATGCCCTAGATCCTAACACTATCATGGAGGAGATTTTAACGCAGTAAAGAGAGCCTACATAACACAACAAGGAGAGATCTAATGGTTGGTCTAAAAGAGAAGCCCTATGCTGCCCTATACACATCTCTGTTGGAGAGCCCTACACTGCCCTATACGCAGCTCTATTGAAGAGCCCTATGCTGCCCTATACACAACTCTATTGGAGAGCCCTACATTGCCCTATACGTAGCTCTATGGAGAGACCTACGTTGCCCTATACGTTGCTCTATGGAGAGCCCTACATTGCCCTATACGCAGCTCTATGGAGAGCCCTACGCTGCCCTATACACAACTCTATGGAGAGCCCTACGTTGCCCTATATGTGGCTCTATGGAGAGCCCCACACTGCCCTATACGTAGCTCTATGGAGAGCGCTATGCTGCCCTATACGCAGCTCTATGGAGAGTCCTACGCTGCTCTATACACAACTCTATTGGAGAGCCCTACGTTGCCCTATACATAGCTCTATGGAGAGCCCTACATTACCCTATATGCGGCTCTATGGAGAGCCCTACACGGCTTTATGGAGAACCCTACACTGCCCTATACGTAGCTCTATGGAGAGCCCTATGCTGCCCTATACACAGCTCTATTGGAGAGCCCTATGCTGCCCTATACATAGTTCTATGGAGAGCCCTACATTGCCCTATACGTGGCTCTATGGAGAGCCCTACGCTGCCCTATGCGCAACTCTATGGAGAGCCCTACACCGCCCTATACACAACCCTATGGAGAAGCTCTATGCTGCCCTAACCGCAGTCCTCCAGGTGATATAAAGGAAGACTATTCAAGCATGCCCTAGTCACATCCATGGAGGAAGGAAGGTCTGAAAGCAACTTGTATGACATGGAGAAGAGTGTTGAAGGGTATACATTGAAGTTTGTCCAGCAAGGCATCATATGTTAGGACTGTGTTGATATTAGTATAGTCACTTGCATGGAGAAAACAATGATGATACATTGAAGCAGCATGATGTTGCATGCAACAGATATATTGCAGTAGCATGTTGATGAATGTTGCAGCGTGATGGGTACATCGATGAAGTGTATCATAGCATAATGAGGGGCAGCGCAATGGTGAGGTACAACATCATGATATAGCAAGTTCATAGTGTTGCTAGTATTACAGATTGGGACAACAGCATGATACTTATTGCAGCAAGTATAGCTAGCATGCAAGGGACAACAAGCATGCTAGAGACAACAAGCATGCTCAGGACAACAAGCTAGCTAGGTGCAGCAAACACATAGGTCAGTATGGCAACATGGTGTAGTAATGGCACATGATGTAGTACACTGATGGGTACCATCATGATTGATGAAGCATGATGAGATGCAACATTCTGATGATGGGTGTAGCATGGTGTAGCACGGTGAGGTGCAACATGATGAGGAGATGTAGCACAATGATAGGTGAAGGAGTCACCTTGGAGAATCAGTTGAAGTAGCATGTCTTCAACTAATCTCATGTATCATCTTCTTAGAGATGATCTATGCTCTCATCTAGATAAGTCAAAGTGTTGACTTCGATAAGAAGAATTGATCAAGGGTTTCCCCACATTGGGGTTTGTCCCTGGCTAGCGCCACATCTTGTGTCCTCTTCTCTTGGCTTGTCTTCTGCGATTTATGTTTATGTTCTATCTACAATTTACTTTAATGCTGATGTGATTGCTAATCTAGAAAGTTTATTGAGCTAACTATAAAAATTGAAATAAATTGTTCTAGCATAGAACATACCTAAACTTAACAAATAACCATGATCTCATTGCTATCTATGGCTAAGATCATCTTGACCCCATCAAGTCACTTTTCTAGAGCACTAGATAGAAATTGACTTGTCTCAATTAATACTAATTAATTAACCCATTTCTCTAAGTTAGACTTAGAAAAATAATTAAAAGTGGTTAATAAATCTAATTAAGACATTTTTCCTTCTATAAAATAAATTGTGCTTGGAAATAATTAATCCAATTGTGTTCCTAGCCTCGTTGACACCACTTGAGCTAGAACACCTGTCCAAGCTAAATAAACTAACACACCCTTTTAGTGTGGAAGGTGTTTTGCATAACACCCATCTTGTCTCTAAAGAAGATGAATCTTGCCTTCCCCAAAGCTTTGATTAGAATGTTTCCTACTTGTTGATCTGTAGGTATATATTGTATCTAAGCTATCCCACACTATACACAATTCCTAATGAAATGATATGTGATGTCTATATGCTTAGGCCTGTCATGAAACATCAGATTCTCAGATAGCTTGATGCAACTTTGATTTTCGCAGTGTATCATTGTCATCTCTATCTACTGTCCAAACAAGGCTACTAATAGCGTCCAAAGCTAAATGGCCTCACATGTCACAATGCTAGCTACTATGTACTTCGCTTCTATAGAGCTTAGTTCCATGGACCTTTACGTCATGTTGTACCAAGAGACAACTCTCAATCCCATGCTAAAACAACACCTTGAAGTGCTTTTCCTGTCCACTGTATTGTCTACCTAGTCTACATCAATATTGTTAATTCTTGCAACTGTGGTCAAATTCCACCTTGGATAGCTCAAATGACTGGGATGATGATTGCATTAGATTCCTCTTTACAAGAGGACAAAAATCAACCTAAAGATCACCTTATTTGAACAAGCAAAAGTTAAGTTCTGAATTATTTTTTCATACATGTATTATGGAATGGGTCGACCCTAACCATATGTATAACTGCTTAGGTCGATCTCAACCCCAAGTGGACCTTCATGAAAGCCTATAAATAGAAGAGACATCAAGCTCATTTGGATGCATTGAATAAGCCATCTTCTCTTCTCTTATTGTCATGCTTTGCATAGGTCTATCGAAGGAAAGTTCGGACAAGGGTCTGAAATCTCAGGGTCAAAGCTTGCACTGGTCTAGAGTTTTCTAGATCTCCGACGCTGGCACAATGGGTTATGAGAGCATCCAGGGCTTCAAAGACAGATCAGGTTGTATTAGTCTCTGGAAGCTCGCACAGAGTAGTCCTAAGAGCATCCAGGCTGCCATAGATGCTCACACAACAACCTTATGAGAGTGTCCAGGGCTTGAAGCAACTATGGGTATGTTTAACCTTGAATGCCCTCATTCAGTTCACCTGGGAGTGTCAAAATATGTTCCGGACACAGTGATCTAGTTATGCAGAGCATTTAGAGTTGCTATAGACGCTCACACAGCTCCTCTTTCCTGCGTCTGAAACTCATAGATGAGATTTTAGTATTCTGAAGATTCCTCTTAGTGACAACGGTGTTCAGATTAGTGCAGTTGTATCCAACAATTGACTTCAGTTTGTGATAGCACATTACAGCCATCAGAATGAGGATTTTGATTATAAGCATGATTATATTTGTTTCATGGATATCATAGTTTTTTTGTTTCATAAATTTATGGATCATTATGCTCTATTTTGCTTAATCATTTGATGACGATCTAAGAAGAAGAAGATTTGCAAGGGTTTTCCCCATAGTGGGTTTTGCTCTGGTCTCAGACCAATCCTAGTGTCTATGTGTGTGTATGCTTTTCTTCTATTGTTCATTTATTTTCCGCTGCATTGATGATGATGATGTTGTTCTTTCTCTATAATTGCATATGTTGATGGATAATAACGTAGATCTGAATAATGTAATGATAATATGGGGTGAACTTAATGTATTAATGAAGAAATGCAATTATCAAAGCAAAGAACAATGTAGCCCTATGAAAAATCAACATGGTATCAGAGTTGGGCTAAAGAAAAACCATGGAGATCAACTTGATGATGATTACTTTGATGGAAGCAAGAAGAGGATGGTGGAGACCTAAAAGAATTCTAGGGTTTGAAGAAAAACTAAGCAATTTGATTATTAGGGTTTGATAGATTCTATGAGGTTAGGGTTGGAGAGAAACCCTGGTTTATGGAAACGATATGAGATATGAAACCTAGTATGGTCAATGTGAAGATACTCAAGCACTTGTGAAAAACTTGATGGAGCCCCAGATGGGATAATCCTTAGCATACCTAGATGGACAACTAAAGGCAACATTGGTATATGGACCATGGACATTGATGGCTCTTGAAGAATGGTTAAAGTGGGAGAGGATCACCTCTCATTGAAGATAAGTATTTCTTGTGCCTTTTACTTGTGTCTAGATTTATAGATCTGATGATTATGTTTATTGATTATACTTCTTGCATATGTATTTGAGTATATGGATGTTTCTCACCTTCTTGATGAGATGTGATAAGTGGATCCCTCTTGAGGATCATTTGAGACGCAGGAAGGATGGCTAGATCTGGAAAGAGATAAAGAGGTACTTGATGAAAGGATGACAAAGTGCTTCAAGTTGCTTAGGTCTACTGAGAAGGTGCACATGTATTTGAATACCACAAGTATGCATGGTATGTTGTATTTAAACTGTAACGTTGGATGGATCAGTAAGCCCTAAGGTATGATGAGAATGTCTCTTTTTTTGATGGCTCATACATGCATATGAAAGCAACTTGGATCTATGATAAAATGATGCACCTAGTGTTGAACATTGTGATCTTCTTAAATTCCATGAGGTTATCTAATGTTGATACATTGATACACTTAATGATTGGCCAACATCTATCCATTGGACATCTTGATCCTATAAAGAAGGCTAGCACCTTGGCTCTAGTAGATGATACTCTTGATACTTGTCATGCATGGGTCACGTTGGATTTCACATAGATTGATAGCTCCTTAACTCCTATACATGGGTCTGTTGATAATGCTTGTGATAAGCATGATGAAAGCATATGGAAAGAGAGATTGACACTCACATTGTTTTGACGAAGTTTTATTGAATGACCTTACTTGATCTTATTGATAATGAAGAGCATGGTAACCTTGATGTAAGAGGTATAAGTGTAAGATTGATATCTAGATCTCTTACTAACTATGGTAATGTCTTGATGTGATGAGTAACTATGGCATATTTGATTGTCCTAACTTGATGAAGTGACTTGATACTAAGTATTATTTTGTTCATAATCTCTGGGATATGATGTTGCATCGATCTACTGCTTTGAGTCTAACCTTTGATTGATGTCATGATGCTAATAGCCATATGTTTATGATCTAACAGATCTGTTGTTGCTTGACTCTAGGAGAGACAGGTTGATGACATAGACTCTCAATCAGAGGGGGAATTTCTTCTCAAGATTCTTACCCTTATTAATGTTGATACATTGAATCAGAGAGCCACCGCCCGACCGCCCGTGGGGGCACGGCCCTGGGCGGCAGAGGAATCAGACAGCCACCACTCGACCGTCCGTGGGGGCGCGGTCCTGGGCGGTGAAGGAATCGGACAACCACCACCCGACCGTCTGTGGGGGCGTGGTCCTGGGCGGCAAATGAATCGAACAACCACCACTCGACCACTTGTGAGTGCAACGCCCCCACTAGCGGCCGAGCAATGGCCGATTTTTTTGTTTTTAAATAAGAAATAATTTTTTTTAGAACATGTTAAATGTATTTAAAAAAA